>JADRCD010188901.1:0-14500 GCA_019843815.1 Montemys delectorum | reverse complement strand
GATTTCAATTTATCTGAATTTGCTAACATTTAAAAACATATTTTAAATAAATAGAATTAAATCACATTCTTGTTTCCCTTTTGTAGCCCAACTCCTCCCAGAGACTCCCCTTCAATACCTACAATATCTTTTTTTGTCATATTCCTTAAAATTTATAAACTATTATAACAATAAAAATGAGTATAGCCGGGCGGTGGTGGCGCATGCCTTTGATCCCAGCACTTGGGAGGCAGAGGCAGGCAGATTTCTAAGTTCAAGACCAGCCTCTATAGAGTGAGTTCCAGGACAGCCAGGGCTACACAGAGAAACTCTGTCTCGAAAAACCAAAAAAAAAAAAAAAAAAAAAAAAAAAAATGAGTATTATAAAAGTTGTTTGAGCCAGGTGGTGGTGGGGCATGCCTTTGATCCTAGCACTTGGGAGGCAGAAGCAGGCAGATTTCTGAATTCGAGGCCAGCCTGGTCTACAGAGTGAGTTCCAGGACAGCCAAGGCTACCACAGAGAAACCTTGTCTCGAAAAAAAAAAAAGTTGTTTGATGTAAAACAACAATCAATTTAAGTCTTATGTAGATGGTTGTCTACAGCAATACTCCTCAGAGTCAAGCTGTCCCTGGGATCCTGTGTCCCTGGGCTTGTTAGAGCACGTGGGAGTGCAGTAGCTTCCTCTGGGTGTTGTGGGACTGGCTGCAGAGCCTAGGCCCAAGGTCTGCTCAGGACACCAGCCCAGAGAGTCCAGAAGGAACGGGAGCCACTCTGCTGGCAGAGTTCCTGTGTGCCTGGTCCCACAGGTCCCAGTTACTCCAGGTGTTGGGACAGATGTTGGTTCCTCCTCACCTCTGATCCTGAGAGTATCAGAGCACTTGGGAGTAGAACTTCCTCTGGGTGTTGTGGGATTGGCTGCAGAGCTCGACCTAGGCACTAGTCTGTAGTCCAACTCCCAACAATTGTCAGCAGCAGCTGTGAATGGAAGCCCAAGGATTAGCAGTTGCTCAGTCCCACAAGGCAAGCAGGCAAAGCAGAGGGCTGCTCAAGGCTCCTTATATAAGTGTTGAAGATATGAGAAGTAAGGCCTAGGGGATCATCCCTGAACTAGTGTTTATTGGACAAACTTTTCACTGTCAAAAAAGTACCTTAGCTGAGCAAAGTAGTAGTGAAGGTCACATACATCTCTCTGTGGGGCAGGATTATGAGCTGTGTGTGAGCTTTTACTTCCCCAAAATGAATGGATACTGTTTGTCTTCCATATGTATCATGATAGCAAGGAAAAGGAGAGAGAGAGAGCAAGCATGAGTGGGCATGACCAACACCAAGTCATTGTCTTTGTCCTTCTGGGCCTTCTTGGAGGTTTGTATATAGCTCTGCTCAGGCAGGCAGCTTGATTAGACAAGTTTGTCCTGAGGTGGCCTTTACTCTGGCCTTTTTTTTTTTTTTTTTCCAGTGTTGAAGTAGAACTGGGCTATGCTAGACAAGTGCTCTGCTATTGAGCTAGCTGTCATTGAGAAACAATTTTTTTTCCTGAGAATCTCGAAGTCTAATTGACATTATTTATCTGGAAATTCTGAAGCAGCAGACAGTACCCTGGGTGAAAACAGAGGAGGCCGGGAGCACTACCTCACAGCACAGTGCTGATAACGAAAGCACTGACTGACTTGTAGCCAGGTGATTTTGCACACTGGACATAGGTCTTGCCTGGAGCACTCTCAGTGTCTCCTTCTGTTTCGGTCATGCTATTAGCATTCAGAATGTCCTGCATGCTTAAAAACGCTTTTCTTTAAGCTGTTCGATTTTTTCAATTACTAAAGAGCTTTGAGTTTAAAAGTTCACCAACAAAAAGAAACCCCATCATGCTCTCATCTAGGACATGAGCCTTGTCTAATGGGATGTAACAGGCCCACCCTTTTAGACACTTCGTACATATTATTGCAACACCCAGCTGCCATGCTTCACACTTGGAATGGACTGGGCAATAAACCTATTTGATCTCTCTTTTCTTGTCTGCTTCAGGAATGTATGCAAGCTTTCCTTCTTTGCTATAGGAACAGCTTTCTTCTTTGCAGTGCAGGAAGTGAGTCACCTCTAGGAGGCTAATTTCTTAGAGTTGAGTGCAGGATCTTAATAAATAAACCAAAAAGTGAAGTGCTGTTCTGAACAGCCCTCACACCAGCAGGGAAACTCTGTGAATGAGGAACCATGGAAGACTGTTCACCGCACACCCATTTACTCCAAAATAGTATTTGGAACAGCACTGGATATTTTGAAATAAATTATAAGTGATTCTTCTTTCTGTATTAATTAAGGACTTACACTACTCCTCAAGTGTTTTAACTCCCCCAGTGCCAACCTTAAGTCCTCTGGATTAATCCTGATGCATGAAGAGCTTTGAAAACACAACAATCGCAAGCAACAACCCCAAGTGATTAAGAGATCAAGATGTGTGCAGGTGTTATGAGAAAGAACACACACAGAGAAAGGCAGCAAGTAGAAATTACAAAGATTGCCCAGACATCATGGGAACAGACACAGACTACCAACTCAAGGCTCAGAATATCATACATTGCTATTGCATCTCACCTTCAGACTTCTCTCTCTCTCTCTCTCTCTCTCTCTCTCTCTCTCTCTCTCTCTCTCTCTCTCTCTCTCTGTGTGTGTGTGTGTGTGTGTGTGTGTGTGTGTGTGTGTCAGAAGAGGATGGCAGGTGTCCTCCTCCATCACTCTCCTTTGAGGTAGGGTCTCTCCTGAATCTGGGTCCCATGTTTTCTTAGCGAGGCTGGGAAACAGCGAGTCCATGACTTTTCTCTCTCTGCCTTCTTCTAGGATAACAGATGTATACAGAATGCTCAGCATGTTACATGGAGTAGCTCATCCATCTTTTCTGCCCCACGTCTCACTATTAGACACAAGCTTGGGGGAGAGAAGCACAGGAAGAATATGAAAGAACATCTCTCTTTACAGACACTGAGCACATAGAAAGTACTCAGAGAGCAGGAAACAAGATGTAGTGCTAAAAGATGAAGATGAAAATAACTTTCCTGTGGTCATTTTATATGGTAGATCTACAGAATGAGCAAGATAGGAAAAAAAATTTTTGTCCAAGCTGGGGACATCTGAGGTGGGGGAGTCTCTGAGGTATCAGTCAGTGTACACAGCATCCTCCAGCTTAGCAAGTGAGCCACCAACAATCCTCCCTGTGCCAACCTGTTCTCCCCCTACCCCTCTCCCTCCATGTCTCCCTCTCTCCTCCTCCTCCTCCTCCTCCTCCTCCTCCTCCTCCTCCTCCTTCTTCTTCTTCCTCTTCTTCTTCCCCCTCTTCCCTCTCTTTCCTCCCTCTATCCTCCATTCCTCTCCCTCTTCCTCTCCCTCTCCCTATCCTTTCCCCATCCCTTTCCACTTCTCTTTCTCTGAATTACAAGCCTGTCTCCTTATGCATTTACTCATCTCAGATAGGAGAATTGGTTTTCACCCACAGCCATTCTGGGATTTTCAGCCCAGTTTTTCATAACTGGAAGCCTCTTTGACAGAGAGGGACCACCAACAGGCAGTGATGTTGAAGCATTTAAGTGGACACAGACAACTGGAACCAGAAACCTGAGTCACATGCTTTCCAGCAACAGTTGTCAGCACAGTTGTGATGTTGGAACAGTAGCCTTGTGAAGTCTCACCTCCCTGGAGGAAGAATGCCCTCCAGGGAGCTAAATATTTCTGATTTTGCTTTCCTTTACCCCAAATGAAAATTTTCTTTGTTGATGTCTTAAAATACTTTTGTTAATTTTTTTTGAGAGTTTCATAAGTGTACATCAAATTCACCCACCAAATCCTCTTCTTAATGTCCCAGATCCACCCCTACCCTCAAACTCTGATTGGTGGGATTATAACAGATAGTTTTATGAATCTTTATTGACAAACATCCAGTGAAAAGCTAAATAGTGTTTCCTTTGGTTTCCTTTAAGTCAAACCTCTGTCCACAGGCTCAGCGCCAAGTTCTTAAATGGAATACACACTCGCTTTCCCCCTTCATTAGCCAGCACACACTCACTTCTATCTCAACACAATGGAGCAATTAGATATTTCAGCTAGAGTTCTAGAGTAGCAATAAATACCAGCCAATTTCATGAAATAATTTACCTAGGACAGAACAAACCATTTCCAAATGATCCCTTTTGTCGACTTCCAATTAAGCTATACCGTGCCATTGACAAAATATTCATCATAACCAGGAAACAAAGTGTTGTTTCAAACCTATTATGTACAAATTATATAATTTTTCAAGGTTAATGAGTCTAATTTACTCATCTTTGGTTAGGAGGGGTGATATATGGTGAACAAAACATAAGGGTTTACCCATTTTATTTCTGCTGTTGAGTTGTCCACATTTGTTTGGCTTTTATGTCCACGTAATTGATTTGTATAATTTTGTCTAAAGCAGATGGGCTACTGCTCATAAACACTTTCAAATCATTTAGATTATTATTGTTCTAATGTTTATTCAAGGCCAAATGGAGAGAACACAAAAGGTATGATGGTCAACTTAGCATAACAATATCATGAAAAAAATTCTATTTGGTTTCAGCAGCAAAATAGATTCTCACTACCAATTTGTTTCACAAGTGCAGGTGAATTGCTTCTGTCCATGTGGCTGGACTAGCTGCTGAAATTAATTATGGCATCATTTTCTAGTTCTACAATACAAACACTCTAAGAGGATAATAAAAGAATAAACATAGTCAATTCTACTTAAGTTTTATGATGCAGACTTATACCGTCCCTACTTTTGAACCAGATAATAAAAATGACAATTACGTGTTAAAAAAATAAATGATATAAATTTGAGGATCCAGAAAGCCATAATCCACTGAAACACTTCTCTGCCTGCGCTATCTCTGATCTTTTTCCATACACAAATCTTTTAGTAATGCAGTCTTATTTGTGTTCACAGTATCACAGGAATCCCATACTACCTGTAAAGTGCCTTTCCGCTGCCTCTGCTGGGCATTTACTATATGAAGACTTTGGAAAGCTAGAGCAAGTTTCAGGGTCATTTCTTATTAGGTAAACAGCAGCAAATGGCTTTTCATTTGCTTTCAGTAGCTAATTAGAAGTGTTTTCCCCCCAAAATCCAGATCACTTAAAACACTCATAAAGTATGGAAGGGCATTTTAAGTCCCAAAGTATTAAAGAACAATTGAGTTCACGGTGTCACAAGGACATTTGAGATGCCTATATGGATAAGCTCAGCTTGTAGGTGATATGTCTCAGAAATGGAGAGGGAAGGCAAATTATCTTTAATCATTTGCTAAAGACCATTTGGCAGAGACAGGTTCGAATATCACCAATATTACTTTCATTTTTTCGGATCTGAGTAAAAACTACATGTGGTTTGAATGAGGAATGTCCCCCATAGGCTTGACTCCTAGTTAGTGGCCCTGCTTGGGGCATGGAGTGTAGGTGGTGTAGTCTTTTCAGAGAAAATAATTCACTGAAATTATATAGCATCACTTTACTTCCAGCTTGCTTTCTCAGCTTCATGTCTAGGCTAGGTCCCTCAGTTTCCTGCCATCCCTGCTGGCCACGATGAACTCTAATCACCCTGAAACTGTGAGCCAAAATAAACTCTTTTTGATAAGCATCTTTGGTCATTGTGTTTTATCATAGCAGGAGAAGAGTAACTAGTATACTCCAGTTCCCAGACTTCCTTGCAGTTAGAAAGAAACCTCAAACTCAAGTTATAGACAGCCCATGGGATGGAGTAGAAGTGATCGGAGGCAGAGTGTTAGGTGTTTTCTAGCCTAACCACAACCCTGCTTGTGATTCCTAATGGGATTTTGAGGCCAGTCCAATTTACATAGGGAAATATGTCTATTTTTAAAGTAAAGAAGATATTAAACAATTTAAGCATTTCTCTAGACCAGAAAGCCTTGTGAATCTCTGAAGGGTGAACTTGATTAGGCAGTCTAATGAGAAACAACGAGCACCACATTTATGGAGAGCTTTGTTCCTAAAAGATTGTGTCTACACAAAAAGGTCTACTCGTAAAAACATCTGTTCATTCCTGACAGCAGGATCAAGATACACGAATAATAACAAAGGGCCTGTTTAAACCTCCCAACATCTATAATGGACTCTTCTTTGCTCTTGATGATGGTAAAGGCCAGATTATCTGGTGCTGCCAGTTCCCTGTTCTGAATGTTGCAATTTCTTTGAGGCATGCTGTTGGTGCTAATGCCCAAGGTGAATATAGCTGAATCAGGAACACCTGATTCAGGACATCCCCCAACCACATTTTATTATCTTTTTAATTTTTTGTACCCCAACTCCTTCTAGAGACCCCCCTTCAACATCAGCAATACCTTTTATTTTTTATTTTGTCATATTCTTAAAAAATTATAAAATATTATAACAATAAAAATGAGTATTATAAAAGTTGTTTGATATAAAACAACAATCAATTGAACAGTCTTATGTAGATGCTTGTCTATAGCAATACTGAAAATACATACGTTTTTCTCAATATAAATTTTAAATAACTCCAAACATATTAACTGTATATTTTAAAATAATACATCGGGGCTGGAGAGATGGCTCAGCAGGTAAGAGCACTGACTGCTCTTCCAAAGGTCCTGAGTTCAGATCCCAGCAACCACATGGTGGCTCACAACCACCCATAATGAGATCTGATGCCTTCTTCTGGTACATCTGAAGACAGCTACAGTAAATTACACCAGAGCGAGCCGGCCAGAGCAAACTGGGCTGAAGTGAGCAGGGCCAGTAGAGGTCCTGAGTTCAATTCCCAGCAGCCACACACATGATGACTCACGGTCAGCTACAGTGTACTCATACACATAAAATAAATAAAATAAATCTTAACAAAAATAATACATCACTACTAGTTTTTAAAAAATGAATATAGATAGATAAAGTCTTTTTGTTTGTTCATTTGTTTGTTTTGTTTTTAGTAGAGCCTAAAATCTTGGCTCTTATGTGGTACAAGCCCAAAATAAGAACAAATTTTAGACATTGGCGTTCATTGTAGTAAGGCTGTACTTCAATGTCCCGCACATCACCAAAGGATTTTATCTACATAGTAGCTAAGCTAAGAGTTGATAGTTCTGCTGCACCAAGGAATGAACTGTAGGCACGATTTTTGGATACAGATTTCCTGATATGGTCAAAGCTATTTGACTTGAGTGATTGTCTTCATTCTTAGCCCACAGAGAACAGGCTACATTCATTTATGAAATGGTGGGTGTATTAATATAGTCTATCCTGAAGTCATTCACCAATTGTTTCAATGAACAATGGTTCTGCTTGGAGGATGGCACAGACATTAGGTGAGGATAAGAATCTGGTTCATTGGCTGTGATGATTTTGAAAAGCATTGATCTCAGAGAAAGAGTAACTTAGAAAGTCCTCTTCTTCAAAATTGATGCAATAGTTACAAACATCAAGCAAAGCGTTCAGTCTCGCTCTTTGTTGTTCTCTTACAAGCCACTCCCCAAGCTAATTGTCTATGTTTCTTTTGGGTATATAAATAATTTTGAAATATGTAACCTGTTATGAAAACCATAGAATAGTGTAAAAACATCAAATAAACAATCCTACTAATAGAGAGACTGAGATTGGAGAAGCATGATTTCAAGATCCTTATGTTGTACACATCAAGACACTGCCATGTACAAACAAACAGAAAGTGTATATGGATTGTATAACATTGGACCTATTTCTCCAATCACTAAATTAGAAAAACCACTGGATAATAGCCAACAAATTTCTAATTCCTCATATTTTTGAATTTCAATCGATCAGGATATGTTGGTAATATTAATTTTCATATTAAAAGATATTAAGAAAAAGTAATTGTTATTTCCTGTTATTTTTGTTGTTGGAGGTGGAATTGTGTTTGTGTGGATTTGTTGAAAGATTACTTTCTTGCTTCTTCTAGGGTATAGTTTTGCTCCTTATGTTGGTGTTTTTCATCTATTATCCTTTGTAGGGCTGGATTTGTGGAAAGATACTGTGTAAATTTTGTTTTGTCATGGAATATCTTCTTTTCTCCATCTATGGTAATTGAGAGTTTTGCTGGGTATAGTAGCCTGGGCTGGCATTTGTGTTCTTGTAAGGTCTGTATGACATCTGCCCAGGATCTTCTAGCTTTCATAGTCTTTGGTGAGAAGTCTGGTGTAATTCTGATAGGCCTGCCTTTATATGTTACTTGACCTTTTCCCCTTACTGCTTTTAAAATTCTTTCTTTGTTTAGTGCATTTGGTGTTTTTATTATTATGTGACAGGAGGAATTTCTTTTCTGGTCCAGTCTATTTCGAGTTCTGTAGGCTTCTTGTATGTTCATGGGCATCTCTTTCTTTAGGTTAGGGAAGTTTTTTTCTATAATTTTGTTGAAGATATTTACTAGCCCTTTAAGTTGGGAGTCTTCACTCTTTTCTATACCTATTATCCTTAGGTTTGGTCTTCTCATTGCATCCTTGATTTCCTGGATGTTTTGGGTTAGGAGCTTTTTGCATTTTCCATTTCCTTTGACTGTTGTTTCAATGTTTTCTTTCTTTCTGTTTTTTGGGGAGGAAGGGTTCTTTTTTTTTTTTTCTTTTTCTTTTCTTTTCTTTTTTTGTTTTTGTTTTTGTTTTGTTTTTGGAGACAGGGTTTCTCTGTGTAGTCCTGGCTGTCCTGGAACTCACTCTGTAGACCAGGCTGGCCACGAACTCAGAAACCCACCTGCTTATGCCTCCCAAGTGCTGGGATTAAAGGCGTGCACCACCACTGCCCTGCTGTGTCAATGTTTTCTATGGTATTTTCTGCCCCTGAGATTCTCTTTTCTATTTCTTGTATTCTGTTGGTGATGCTTCTGTACATATATGACTCCTGATCTCTTTCTTAGGTTTTCTAACTCCAGGGTTGCCTCCCTTTCTGATTTCTTTATTATTTCTATTTCCATTTTTAGATCCTGGATGGTTTTGTTCATTTCCTTCACCTGTTTGACTGTGTTTTCCTGTAGTTCTTTAAGAGATTTTTGTGTTTCCTCTTTAAGGGCTTCTAGCTTCTTACCTGGGCTCTCCTGTATTTCTTTGAGGGTGCTATTTATGTCCTTCTTGAAGTCCTCAGACTCAAGCTGTCTCTGGGATCCCATGATTCTGGGATCCTGTGATCCTGGACAGGTTAGAGCACCTGGAAGTAGACCTTCCTCTGAGTATTATGGTACCCAAGGTCTGCTCAGGACACCAGCCCAGACAGTCCAGAAGGAACCCATGTCACTTGGCTGGTGGAGTTCCTGCAGGCCTGTGTCCCGCTGGTCTCAGTTACTCTTGGTATTGGGACAGATGTTGTGCCCTCCTTACCTCTGATCCCAAACTACATTTTAAAACAAAACCCTTATTGTTTTCTTTCTGTGATATCTCCTAGACAAAAACACTTTAGTTATTTTAACTTTTTTATTCATTTATTGAAAACAATTAAAATTTATTAATAAAACATTAGAAAATCATCTCTAATAGATTACTTCATATAGTCATTCCCTAAAAGTCTATTATTTATGCCCTTCTCAAAATACCTATTACCAGACTATTTCTCCAAGTGAAGGACTTTTTGGTTTTATAGAAATGTAAATGATGCCATTCATGCTTTGTACATATTAGTATTTCTAAAAGCTCAATTGAAAAGACTGGTTTTTACAGTGATGGTTAAGAATTTTTACCACTTGCTCTAATTTTCTTCTATTTATAAATTACTCCCCTTTGAAATACTTTATCTTATATTTAATATATCCTGATCCTTTGCTTAGAAAAAGCCATTGCCATCGTTTTCAATTTTCCTACAAGCTTCATAAAGGATTTCATCTTACAAAATGCTAGCATTACAGTGCAATGTTAGCCCTGTGATGAAACCACATATATATTTTAACCTTTTCCTCTTAAGTGAATAATTATTAACTAAAGAATATCTGTTTTGTAGCAGGCTTTAAATGGAATGGTTTTTAATACCACATGATAATCTGGGAAAGTGAATGAACTTGTCACCAGGGTATATAATCCTCTAGACAAAAAAAGAAAAAGAAGAAGAAGAAGAAGAAGAAGAAGAAGAAGAAGAAGAAGAAGAAGAAGATGAAGGAAATGTAGGAAATGTGTTAAGACATAATTAAATACTTACTTTTGGGGGAAACAAACACACTTTTGTTAACCCAGAGTTTGCCAGAGTTGTTGCATGTCAAAACTAGTCTATTCCTTATTCATTTAAGTACCAAGAATGCCTGCCCATTGTTCACAGCTAGTTTCCGCCAGTGAGACAAAACAGCTAGTTGGAGAGTCAGCCTCAGTCAGTGTCTATTTAGGGCAAAATGTCAAAAAAGAATGTCCTGCATTTGGGGCTCAACAATAATGGACATGGCTAAATCAGAAAATTAACAAAAGCAAGTGAACAGCTTTTTAAATTCTCAAGAACATTAGATTCTAGTGTCCTTTTTGTTCTGAGCATTGTGGCTTAACCCTTTGAAAAGACCACCTGTGGGAAGCCATTTTACAATTATATTAAATGCATAAAAGAACGCTTTCCAAAATAATCTGGCATTATTATTCACTTATTTTATTCAAAACCCGCATGACATACGAGGCTTTGCTTTTGAGTGAAATTTAAAGCTATATGTTTGATATAAACGCATCCTCAACTACAGATGCAAGATTTTATGGTCAAGCATATAATACTTAAAGTGAGTTCAAGTAAATCTTTGGTACAGCAATTAGACCTTCTGTTGGGTAAAGAGAAACAGTTAAAAGTGATGCACAGTAGACACGGAATCCTGGAGGAAATGATACAAAATTGATAGCATATAATTATTAGGCTGACACCAAGAGGCATACAGCAGTTAGAGAAAATGACTGCTGTTTATTAAAAGAATGTGATAACCTCAGCAGTCCTAGATACATTATTTTCCCAGTTCAGCACCTCCGTGTTAATGAATAAGAGGAAAACTGTGTTTGAGGTCCATGGACTTTGCAATCATGCATGCTAGCGATCTTTCCCTACACACAACACAAATGAAAGCACTAAGCCCATCTGATGAAAATGAGCGTTCATGGTACAGGTGACATCTAGTAAAATAGAGGCAGAATGGACTGAAGGCAGGAGAGAAACTATTTCTGACAGAAGTCACTATGCTGCAGAAAGACTGTTGGCTGTGGCCCTTTCTCATGAGTATTTAAAAACATGTGCTTTGACATTAAATGTGACCAAAAGTTTTCTATGGTACATGAATAAGTGTTTTTAATCTTTGACCCTGATCTCTGTTTTGTGGCTACTATCAGAGAGTTTGGAAATATGCCCGGTATTCCATAAGTTTTGGTGGCACACAAGCTTGAGAAGTTGATGCATTTTTTTAAACTTTGAAAACAAAATGACTTTCAAAATAATTTTTTTAGAGTTTACAATCTTTTACTTTAAAAACTCTTTTATTTATTAGGGGGACATACACATATACGTACAGATTTATTTTTACATAGTGCACACTGGCCTTGAACTCAGTGTTGCCACAGAGGCTGACTCTGAACTCTTGCTACTGCTGTCTGAGTCTTCCAAGTACTGGGATTAGAAACGTGTGTCGCTGGGCCCAGCTCTCAACATATTTTAAAGAAATTATTGTAGATAGTTTTTAAGTCTCTTTAAATATTTTTTAGTTCAGCTTAATTCTAATTAGATTATGGCTCTTTTATACTCCAGGTAATTTACTTTAGTTATTTAAAGCTTGCTCTATTTCAGTAGCTCTAGGTAAACTGTATGAGTAGACTATATTTTCAAAATAAATGACACTCCATTGTCATTCAGATACACCACAAAAGTTTTTCCCTAAGCATTTTTTGAAGTTTTCTTTTACTCACAGTTGTTGCTTGGGGTGCAGAGTGGTGGTGGTAGTTATACTTGTTGTTGTTGTTGTTATTATTATTATATTTTTAAATTTAAAAATATTTTGATTGTCCTTTTGGATACTTCCCCCCAGCCTAACTTTAAAGTCTTTATCAAAAAACAAAAACCCAATACAACAGCACCCCCTTCCCAAAATAAAATCACATTCAAACAAAAAACATACAATAAAACAAGATGTAAACAACATCAAAACAGTAGTAACTTTTAAACAATTTTTAAACAGAAAAGATGAAATTCTGTGTTCTATGACAAGTGAACTTTCCCTATGAGGAAGTGGGAAGTGGTTTCTTCTTAGTTCTAAAGTAGAGAAGACTAAGAAAAAAGAAGTTTCCAAGGTATTCATTAGGCAGCTATCCCATTGTTGACTCGTGGGCAGTATTTTTTCATAGGTCATTAATTCTTTAATAAGCTTCTTAACTAACAAAAACTTAAAATATAAACTCTGAATATTTAGTCCATAGATGTTTTTTAATTTATGGATTTTGAGAATTTCACACATGAGTACTATAATTGCACTGTTTGGTGCCCTGCCTGGCCTCCAACCAATTCCTTTCAAATTCATGACCCAAAAAATACTTTCTTTTAGAAGTCCCTTCCCAGGTAGATATAAAGGAAAGCTTTTTTTTTCCCCCCTTGTGGTAAATAAACACACTAAAGTCTACTTCTTTGACTTCATATTATTAGAGAAAACTCAACCTCTTCCACATCTACAAACTTCCCTAGTTTTTAAGAACGTCTATTGTTTTTTCAGCTTCAGAACATAGCACACCATCAAAACACAAGCACGAAGAAGGCTGTCAGGAAAGCGGACATTCAAGAACAAAGAAGGTATCACAAATGAGAAAATCCAGAGGTTTCCTGGGGGAAACTATGAATGTATTGGAACATCATTGCCGTGCAGGTGGAGGCTCCAGCTACTGCAGTCACCTGCCAATGTTATATTTTACTTTGTCGTGGGATGGGCAGATGGCCCAGCTGTTACAAGCACTGGTTACTTTTGCAGAGAACCTGAGCTCCACTCTCAAGCGTCCAACATCAGCTCACAACCATCCAGAGCTCCAGCTCCAGGGGATCTGATACCTTCTTCTGACCTCTGAGGGCATCAGCCACACTTGTGGTGCACATACCTGCAGGAATAAACACTCATACACGTAAATAAAATAAATTGAGAAAAAGTATATAAACTTCAGTTTGTCTCTTCCATGTTTCACTCTCTAGAGAGCTCTGATTTCATGACCCTGGGTAGAATACACATCTCTCTTCCATGAGAAAACTGGAGATTTTCCCCAGTAAAAGATGGTGAAGGACAACATACCATAGTTATATCCCAACTCACAGCTATCGACTCTGAAGTCAGCAATTTTGCAACTCTATAGCACAGCACTATGGTGATGACATCCAGTGGTCAGATGAAAACACACTGTGTTGTCTTTTAGGCAGAATCACAACCTGCACAGTAAATGATCATGAGCTGCCTGCTTGCTAATAAGACCGAGCCTCACTAGTTTAGTTATACAAAAATCAAGATAGAAACTTGAGTTTATGGCTAAACGTAGGTTAGATGTATTTTCATGAAAAAGGAAATGACATTTTATGAAAATCACAAACTACTGAAAGGTTAACCACAAAGGTTAATAAAGGGGTAAAGGAAAAGGAGAGATGAAGAAAATGAGAAGCTGAAGGAGCAAGAAGGAGTCTAATGAAGGCATTGTTGGCTGTCCCCGAGCATCAGAGACAAACCTTGGAAAACGGGAACTGTTTCAACATTAGAAGGAATTTTTTTAAAAAAAGAATGTATACTATAGTAAAAAGAGAAAGAAAATAAGAAGTAATAATAAAAAAAAAGTCTTTCAGGCTTTCCACAGAGCACATCTGTGAGGGGAAAAAAAATTCAACCAAGAGAGAAAAGAAACAGTGAAATTGAAATTTTCTCCAAAGGTGTCTCATCTAGATGGCTCCATTGTGCCTTCCCTTTCACACCGAGACTTTAATTTTGCATTCCTTTTGTCCGTCTTGAGGCACACATCTAGTTTATTCTGTTTCTTTTTCTTTTAAAGGTCTCCTTGTTGGCAAAAATATAAAAAATGAAATAAGGAATGAAACTCGGGTCTTTGCCTATCTCTTTTGTCCCAAGTTTAGGAATACACTAGGTCTCTGCACTAGGACACAGGCTGGGTTCTCAGCTGTACTCACAGCTGCCACCATTTTCCTCGTCTTCAATGCACTTTTCTGACCCTAATGCCAAAGAACCCAGAACTACAAATCCACTACTAATCACTAAAGCAGCTTCTATGATCATAGAACAGAATATAATCACATAAAATTAGTCAGGTTGCTTTGTCAAAATCCTAGGGCTGCGATTCTAACTTGAGAACATATTTATTTCTAGCCTAAAGATCTATCCCAACTGCCAGGAAGGTTGGGACCTCTATCAGAATGGGAAACTCATTTTAGGAGACTTACTTGTCTACAAACCATTCCTCAAACAAAGCCACATTGGAATTTCATTCTTCAGGGATGCATCCCTGGCTCTTACTGGTTCAACGTCAGGCCCTGTGATCTCACCAGTCTCCTTTGCGGCTTGGG
>JADRCD010188900.1:10215-30616 GCA_019843815.1 Montemys delectorum | reverse complement strand
TGTGTGTGTGTGTGTGTGTGTGTGTGTGTGTGTGTGTGTGTGGTTTCAAACAGCTAAGTCAATGGTAAGGGGATAAACAGCAAAAGAATATTAGTAAAAATCTAAGTGACTAGGGAATTCCGCTACAGGATAAGGGGAGCCTGAATGCTGAGGACGTTTTCTAGACAGGTTTCCCTCAATTCTCCATCAATCCAGCTATGTGGTGGTATAGAAAGAGAACCCACATGAGAGGTGATTGCTGTCAGTAAGACAAAGTTCAATAACCCTGTCCAGGATAATTGGTATAAAATGTCTAGCTGGGCTCCAGACTTTCACAGATCTATCTGGCTGCATCCATGTTATTTTGTAGATATACTGTGTGAGGAGCTCACCCGTCAGACTTGGCTGCTCGCCCATTGCCTGCACTGTGAGGTTTATGGCACAGGATCACCAGTCTGTTTTTAAGATGCCAAAGAAATCAGTGAAAGGACTTTCAGAGTTAGAGGAGGTCCTCTGTCACATACAATTAAGGTTAACTTTCTATTTAGTACTGGCGGGGGGTTGAATTTAAATCTGGCACCAGATCCTATTCTCAGTCATAAGCCTCAAAATGAAACAGACTGATATTATAGCAGCAATAAAGAAGTGTAGCGGGGAGGGAGGGGGAAAGAAGTGTAATATATTTCAAAAGCTTGAACTCTTTTAAAACAACACTCTGAAACAATTCAGATTTTTTTTTACAACCTACTTGCTAGGTAGGCTATACATATTTTCCATTCTATCAATATTGTATTAAATAAAAGTTTCTGATTATAAATTAATAGGTAGGGACATAAGTCAGAAAAATCCCTATATTTCTGTAACATGATATACTCATTCTCATCTTATTGCTCAATTTTCCTTAATTCTCCTTGATCAGAAGCTATTCAAGATGAAGAACACTGAGTTCCTACATCAAGAGGTGTTGGTGAAGGTGCATCCATAGTTTCTGAAAGTATATTACGATGCTAACTCTAGCTGGGGAAAATTATCTGAAAACTCAAGCTGGGCTTTCACCTGAGTTACCCCAGGTACCAACCCAAACCTAGGATGGACTGATGGGTCACATTCTAGGACTCCAAATGAACACTATTTATATCCTTCAGCTGAGGTAGTCAGTGTCCAATAGATTCTAGATCCAGTCATACATAGTAAAAGTCCTTTATTCTATTTTGTTATAATCATTGAGAATCTTGGAGAACATCTCATCCCATAACACAAACTGGCCAGTAAGAAGTTGCTGCAGGCTCCAAGTAAGCTGAATGAGACAAAAGTCAGATGCCTTTTCTCCCAAGAAATAGTGAGTGGGAAGAGATAAAGACAACAGTAGTCTTTCAACATTCATTCATTCATTCATTCACTCATTCATTCATTCAACAACATTTACTGGAAACACCTCAGCTAATAAACTCACCCTACCAGAATGCCAAGGTAGATAAAGCAGTTGCTTACGACGTCACTCTGACTCTGCCAAAAATAACCAATTACGAAAGAATCATGGTAACCTATGGAATCCATTCAAAGACAAATGTGGAGGCATGGTGTCTGCCTGGGGAAGGCAGTTTCCAAGAAATCTACAGAAATGACTCAATATTTAGGAGGTAACCAAAAAGAAAGCAAGTCAGAAAAAGATAACCATTGCTAGTGGACCTGCTGGTGGTTCCCCTCAACTGTAGCAGCCATAGCATAAATCCAGCACCCTCTTTGGCTGTCTGCCTTGCTTTATGCTAATCATTATTCTATTTACTCCCTTTAGTAGCAAAACATTGTTCAATTGCCAGTTTGTGTGGCATGATTGGTATGTGCAGATGCACGAAGTATTGATGTCCCAGCTTTGGGTGGAGAAGAGCAGGGTGCACAGTCATCTTCTGCCAAGAAACCTGCTCAGGAGTCTTTAGAGAACTTCTAAACCTGATAAACAACTTCAGCAAAGTGGCCAGATATAAAATTAACTTAAACAAATCAGTTGCCTTCCTCTAATCAAAGGATAAACAGGCTGAGAAAGAAATTAGGGAAACGATACCCTTCATAATAGCCACAAATAATATAAAAACCTGGGTGTGACTCTAACCAACCAAGTGAAAGATCTGTATGACAAGAACTTCAAGTCTCCGAAGAAAGAAATTGAAGAAGATCTCAGAAAATGGAAAGATTGCCCATGCTCATTGGTTGGCAGGATTAATATACTAAAAATGGCCATCTTGTTGAAAGCAATCTACAGATTCAATGCAATCCCCACCAAATTCCAACTCAATATTTCATACAGTTAAAAAGAGCAACTTGCAAATTCATTTGTAATAACAAAAAACCCAGAATAGCAAAAACTATTCTCAACAATAAAAGAAATTTTGGAGGAATCACCATCCCTGACCTCAAGCTGTATTACAGAGCAATAGTGATAAAAACTGCATGGTATTGGTACAGAGACAGGCAGGTAGATAGATAGATGGAATAGAATTGGAGACCTAGAAATGAACCCACACACCTATGTTCACTTGATCTTTGACAAAGGAGCTAAAATCATCCAGTGGAAAAAAGACAGCATTTTCCACAAATGGTGCTGGTTCAACTGGTGGTCAGCTTTTAGAAGAATGCAAATCGATCCATTTTCATCTTCTTGTACAAAGCTCAAGTCCCAGTGGATCAAGGACCTCCACATAAAATCAGATACACTGAAACTTATAAAGGAGAAAGTGGGGAAGAGCCTTGAGCACATGGGCACAGGGGAAAACTTCCTGAACAGAACATCAATGGATTATGCTCTAAGATCAAGAATCAATAAATGGGACCTCATAAAATTGGAAAGTTTCTGTAAGGCAAAGGACACTGTCAATAAGACAAAAAAGTAACCAACAGATTGGGAAAAGATCTTTACCAACTCTACATCTGATAGAGGGCTAATATCCAATATACACAAAGAACTCAAGAAGTTAGACTCCAGAGAACCAAATAACCCTATTAAAAATGGGGTACAGGGCTAAACAAGGAACTTTCAACTGAGGAATATCGAATGGCCAAGAAGCACCTATAGAAATGTTCACCATCCTTAGTCATCAGGGAAATGCAATCCAAAACAAGACTAAGATTCCACCTCACACTAGTCAGAATGGCTAAGATCAAAAACTCAGGTGACAGCAGATGGTGGCTTTGATGTGGAGAAAGAGGAATACTCCTCCATTGTTGGTGGAATTGCGAGCTGCCCCACCTTGGGATCCATTCCATATACAGTCACCAAACCCAGACACTATTGTGGATGCCAAGAAGTGCTTGCTGACAGGAGCCTGATACAGCTGTCTCCTGAGAGGCTCTGCCAGAGCCTGACAAATACAGAGGTAGATGCTTGCAGCCAACTATTTGACTGAGCATGGGGTCCTCAATAGAGGAATTAGAGAAAGGACTGAGTTAGCTGAAGGGGTTTGAAACCCATAGGGAGAAGAACAATATCAACCAATCAGACCCCATAGAGCTCCCAGGGACTAAAACACCAACCAAAGAGTACACATGGAGAGACCCATGGCTCTAGCCACATATGTAGCAAAGAATAGCTTTGTCAGGCATCAGTGGAAGGAGAGGACCCTGGTCCTGTGAGGGATCAATGCCCCAGTGTATGGGAATGCCAAGGTGGGGAGGCAGGACTGGATGGGTAGGTATTTGAGCACCCTTATAGAAGTAGGGGGAGGGAGGATGGGGTAGGGAAGTTCTTGAGTGGAAACTAGGAAAGGGGATAATATTTGAAATGTAAATAAATGAAATATCCAATAAGAGAGAGAGAGAGAGAGAGAGAGAGAGAGAGAGAGAGAGCACCCTGGGATGATGTCTATATCAGCAGGCCTACTGTGTCACTCCCTATGACAACTCTTGAGAGTCTGATATCACCCACTGTCACCCAGGCCCACCCACCATTTTTTCTACATTATCTTAATCCTAATAAACTTTTCTCATGATCTTGTTTGTTCAGGAAACATCCCCTTATTTCCTCTACCAAGTTGCTTTTTGTGACTTGTGTTCAATTTTCTTCTTTATTAGCAATCACTCTGGCGAAATAAGAAGAAAATTCTTAGGATATTTTTTCCAATATAGTCTACTCAGTGACAAGTGTTCACCATGAAGCCAAAGCAAAAGCTAGTGATTTTAAAAGCTGAAAGGAGGGAAAATTTGGCAGAGTATGGTGGCATACCCCCTTTAATTTCCATATGGAGGAGCAAGAGGGAAGTGGATTTTAAGAAGTTCCATTCCAATCACAGCTACATAACAAACAAAGCAAGTAAGCAGGCAAGTACACACACACAGTACAAGCTTGATTAAAGTGTATTTTCTGTTGTTCATCATGTCAAATTCTTGAAATTTTAGTTACTTTGAATACTGAGGTAGAAAGATCATGATTTTAAGGCCGGTCTAGGCTATATAGTGGACTCAGAATCAGTCTGGGCAACTAGAAATATATAGTGTTTGTATTTAGCTGGGGCTGAGTTCAGCCCAGTGCTGTGTAGGGAGATTTATGCAATAAGCTCTCTTCATAAAAACTGTTCTTACTCCTGGACTCTACTTTATCGTCTGCCCACATTCAGATCCCCAGATTCCTCTATTCTAAGTGTTCTCATCCTTTTTTCTATCAGCATCATTTCTATCACCAATAATTTCCTATGAAATATCTAAAACCCACAGTTTCTTAGATCTTCCTTTCTCTGCTCTTAACTAATTGCATGATTATCAACATATTGACACCATATGGCATTTTAGAACTCATGTAAAATGTTTTGGTGTAAAGGTTGTGTGATTTTTAGACAAGCTACCAACTATTGTCTAGTAGGAGAATTTAGATTGATCTAAATCCAAGGCTGCTAGGTTAAGAATGTCTTGCCATCATGATGAAAATTATGGTTTTGCTTCATTTTCCCATCCTAATGCTAATCAAAAGCATCTCCAGTGAGGTGACTACTATAGACATTATTCCATTTATCCTCATTAAAATATGAACAAAGTACTAGTTTAAGTACTATTTTACAAGTAAAGAAATTAAGGCACAGAAAAAATGGTTGTAACATTTTAGGAGACAGAGTCATGGCTCACAAGAGCTGTGGATACTACTAAATTTCCCCAACTCTGTCTTCCACATTTGGTGTAAAAATTAATGATTTTGGATTAAGGAAAAAATACAAAGCAAGAATACATGGAATGAGTGATGTATGCTGTATTAGGCAAGGTCAGGGGGAAGTCAAAATATTATGACTTCCTGAGAGGATGGATTCAGTCTTATAGAGACAATGACCCATTCTAGGAGACAAATAGGGTCAGTATTACTGGATAATTTACTAATATAGAAAATGATCTTAGGAATAAGCCATATCAAAGCTTAGAGCTTGCTGTAGTTTCTCCCAAGCTGACATTTCTTTTTTTTTTCACTCTTTCAATATGTATTTTTATTAGATATTTCTTTATTTAGATGTCATATGATTTCTCCTTTCCCAGTTTCCCCTCCAAAAACAAAAACAAAAACAAAAAATAACAACAAAAACAAACCTCTGTTCCCTCTCCCCTCCCCCTGCTCGCCACCCCATTCTTTCCCGCTTATTGGCCCTGGTATTCCCCTACACTGGGGCACAGAACCTTCACAGGGCCAAGGGCTCTTCCTGTTGATGACCGACTTGGCCATCCTCTACTATACACATGCTGCCAGAACCATCAGTCCCACATGTGTACTCTTTGGTTGGTGGTTTAGTCCCTTGGAGCTCTGAGGGTACTAGTTAGTTCATACTGCTGTTCGTCCTAAGAGGCTGCAAACCCTTCAGCTCCTTCAGTTCTTTCTCTAACTCCTTCATTGGGGACTCTGTACTCAGTTCAATGGATGGCTGTGAGCCTCTACTTCTGTATTAGTCGGGTACTGTCAGAGCCTCTCAGGAGACAGCTATATCAGGCTGGATTGCCCTTCCTTCAGTCTTTGCTCCATAGTTAGTCTCTGCAACTCCTTCTATGGGTATTTTGTTCCCCCTTTTAAGAAGGAATGAAGTGTCCACATTTTGGTCTTCCTTCTTCTTGAGTTTCTTGTGGTTGTGGAACACATCAAAACGATCATCCACCATGATCAAGTAGGCTTCATCCCAGGGATGCAGGGATGGTTCAATATATGGAAATCCATCCATGTAATTCACTATATAAACAAACTCAAAGAAAAAACCATATGATCATCTCATTAGATGCTGAGAAAGCATTTGACAAAATCCAACATCCCTTCATGATAAAAGTCTTAGAAAGATTAGGAATTCAAGGTCCATAGTTAAACATAGTAAAAGCAATATACAGCAAACCAGTAGCCAACATCAAACTAAATGGAGAGAAACTCGAAGCAACCCCACTAAAATCAGGGACTAGACAAGGCTGCCCACTCCTTCCCTACCTATTCAATATTGTACTTGAAGTCCTAACCAGAGCAATTAGACAACAAAAGGAGATCAAAGGGATACAAATTGGAAAGGAAGAAGTCAAATTATCACTATTTGCTGATGATATGATAGTATACTAAGTGACCCCAAAAATTCCACCAGAGAGCTCCTAAACCTGATAAACAACTTCAGCAGAGTGGCTGACATTTCTAATACACCTGAGCCTCTATTTCCTTCTCTGCAAGAGTGGAGACTGCAGAGATGGTGCAGTGAGTGAAGTGCTTGCCGTGTTAAGTATGAGGGTCTAAGTTCACCTCCCAGTAGCCAAATAAAATAAAAAAGCCAGATCCTATGGAGTGTGCCTATGGGCGGTCATTGTGTGTGTGTGGCGGGGGGAGGGGTGGAGGAAGGAAGATGGTAGGATCCCTGGGACTTGCTGTCCTGCTGCTCAAGCAGGTTTAGTGCATGTAAAATTTACAAAGAGTCAGTCTCAAAAACTTCAAATGCTGACCGCCTTGTTGCCCCACCCTGTTCTCTCAGCTCATTTCAAATGCTATCCAGCTCCGACCCCCTAGCCCCAGCCCTCATTTCTAACATGCGGATACATGGGATTCCGGGGCGGGGGTGGGGGGGTGGGGGGGAAGCTCTCTTATAAAAAAACAACTGTTAATCCTGGTTAGTTTTTCCGAGGCCCCAAAGTACATTTTACCACCAGCCACAGACACTTTCATTAGCACGATTATTATTTTTCAAACTGCCAGGCCGAGTCCCAGTGTCATCACACTGATAGAGTTTATAGATGACAGAACACAATGGACGTGGAAGCTCAGCCTCAGTGTTGTTCGCCTCCGCCTCCGAGACTGTCTCCTCTGCCTGAGATGAGCGATGGAAGCGTTATGGGTACGAATGTCACCGAGTTAAACAAGCTAAATATCTTGAGAGAGGCTGATTTAGAGTGCATTCCTCCCTGGAAATCAGAGCCATCCACACAGCGACAAAGCCACCTTATTTCATGGGCAATTCCCCCTGGTTTTTAATGGGATTTGACTTTGGTGCTCTCAGCCCATTGGTAGCTGGGGCCCTCATTCCGCTCAACTTTATCAGCAGCAGCAGTCCAAATACCACCTGGATTAATTCCATTTTCTGAGACGTAGGATTTTTCTCAGGTTAGTGGATAAGGGGGAAAAGTGACTACTGGGGAAATTCTGATCCATTTCTGTCTTTTCCTATAACGGACTACTCAGTGTAGATGGCTTTGATAATTGATTTCCTCTCTCCTGCTCTAGATATGGCATTTGACTTGAATAATATAAAGAAATGAGCTGTAATGCCTTCAATTTATATCCAACTTGTTTGCCACAGAAAATTCTAAATGTATTATTACAGGATCTTAACTGCCCTGTTTGGTAATTGGTTCCTTGAAAAGCAAAAGAAATAGTTGTCGATAACCAAGGTCTCATTAGAATTAGACGTTTTACCTACTGTTATCCAAGACATACTTCCCACTTCCCCATGCCGACTTTCCACATGTACAAACATATCACAAGTGTTAAACTCACCCCATCTCCTAAGACTCATGAGGACATTATGAAGATAGCTTCATAATAGTGCTTCCCCTCCACGCATGAGGACCTACGTTTGAATCCTCAGCACCCCTGTAAATACCTAGTCAAGTGTACTTGTGCCTATAACCTGAGCATTGGGAGGCAGACAAAGGCAGATCTTAAGAGCCTATCAACAAACCAAATCAGCAAGCTTTTCGTTCAGTGAAAGATGCTCTCCCAGGGAAATAAAGATTAACAGAAGAAGACAGTAACTTCCTTTGTGTGCTGATGGCATAAAAGTTCATGCTTTCACATGCATTTCACATACACATGCACATACAGTATACACACATAAACACACACACATACATACAATGAAGGAAGCATGGGGACTAATTATTTTGTTAGACAATAACCAACCAAGTATATAATAAGCACTTATGTAGATAATTACATATGATCTGCATCATGCAGGACTAGAAAACAGAGTAGTCAGATGTATCTATAGACCTAGACAGAGACAAAGTGACAGCCCTCACATCAAGAGTAAAACAAAACCCAAACTTCTTAGATTGGTCCCCATCTACCTTACCAACTATGTGTTCACTTTGTGGTCCATCAAACGCCATCCAACAGTAACATCCTTAGTATGCCTATATCTATATCTTTTTCACTTATCTAGAATATTTTTTATTTTATTTACAAAATGAAGATGTTCACTCATTCATTGTAATAAAAACACTTCTTATGTGACAGCGAGCTAAAATAAAGGACTGGCTTACTCCCGGGGGGCCATTGTTGGCTGACTGGAGAATCATTTTTAACATGTGGGTAAGCAAACCCTGACATTAGCCATGCCCCGTCATATCATTATGCAGTGGTTTTGTGAAGGCCTGATTCCATGAGTCCTTCTTGAAATCTGGCAGATATCTTGAATCACGTCTCAGTAGTAGTCCTCTGAAATGGCGCACATTTTTGTAACAAGAACTTGAAAT
This sequence comes from Montemys delectorum, assembly GCA_019843815.1. Classification (NCBI taxonomy): domain Eukaryota; kingdom Metazoa; phylum Chordata; class Mammalia; order Rodentia; family Muridae; genus Montemys; species Montemys delectorum. The sequence goes on along the minus strand of JADRCD010188900.1, from coordinate 21,679 downwards.
ATAAATATTGTGTTTGTGCTGTAAATTTTTTGTGTTTCAAAAATTGAAGTCTCATAAAAAAGCATTTACTGAAGAAAATAAAATAAAATAAAGGACTGACTGAATCAATACAAAAATTCTTAAGATCATGTGATATGTTAGACTGTGAACTCTAGATCTACTGTGGAACTACAGTTTTGCTTTCAGTGGCCTGTGTGATTTCCCACAAGATACCTAACCTCTGTACTTCAGTTTCTTATATGCAAAATGAAAGTGTTAATACTATGACTTTCCCAGAAATGTATAATTCATGCTGTAGAATTATCTCTCTCTCTGTCTGTGTGTGTATGTGTGTGTGTGTGTGTGTGTTCTTGTGCAGAAATGAGAAAGTAAGCGTGCTATGGTATATGTATTGAGGCCAAAAAACAATCTTCAATGTTACCCTTGGTCTTTCATGTAATTTGAAACTGGGTCTCTATGTTGTGTGTGCCATGGGATGGAAGATTAGCTAGCCCAGGAGCTTCTGGGGATCGCCTATCTCTATCTCCCACCTCCCCATAGATGTGTTATTATTTCTGATCCTCTTGACATACAGCTAGCTTTTATGTAAGTTCTGGGAAGTTAAGCTCAGGCCCTCACTGAACATCTGGCCAGTCTAGCTATGTGCTTTAAGAAATGGACTAACAGTAGCCAATGTCAAGAGGTAGCTGATAGAAAGTCCCCAATAATGAAGTTACTATCACAATTATCTCTAGTTATCTAGGCCCTGTGCCATTGCTCCGAGGCTGAATTGAATTTATAGTCTTTAGTGAATCTTTCCTTTGGCTACTTCAGCCAAGAGAATCTCTTTCTCCCTCCTTTCCTTTAATAAACATTTATTCACTGAATGGAAAATAGGATTTATCATCTATGCCAACCCTAATCAAGAAATAATGACTGCTTAGAGTCAGAGCAAAGAAGCAATGTGAAGCCAATTCCAGAATCTCCAGGGGGAAAATTATATATAAAGATTGATGAATGCTATGTGATGTGAATGAAGAATACACACAAGAAAAGACTACTGAGTGACAGTACTCAGCTATATTGGTGTAGGCGTATGAGTTTTCCCCTGCTTCCTATAGCCTTGCATTTCACCTAGGAAAACTGGTCAAGCGCCACTTTCTTTATTTGAAAAAAATATATATTTTAATAAATAGTATTCTCTAGTATTGTTGGGAAAATCAATAAGAAATATTCCATACCCATAGTATTCTTTATCATTGCTATATAATAACATGAGATGCCAGGATGGCTTAGGATAGGAGAAGTTGAAGCCATTTCTCCCCCCCTTCCTAGTTAGACAGTGCATTGTGTACCAGCATGCCTCTGATCTTCAAATGTCCATGGCTGCTCTGGATAAGTGGCTCATCCATATACGTTTGTGTTGTGGGTAAAGTTTGAGTGACAATATGTTTCTCTTTGAAGAAAGCCAAGGCTAGGGGGAGGTAAATTAATTGTTGAAGGCCCCTCTTTCCTAAGCCAGCAGCGTGGCTTGGGTGGGCAACAGAGAACAAAATGAAAGAATACAGAACTGAATTTTAGATGGCTTCTCTCTGGGAATGATCCATGGCTATACCTCTTTGCTAGAGACACTGGTCAGGGCACGATTCCACTAGTGTAAAATTTTTCTTCCTCCTACTACAGGCTAAGCATGCAGAATTAAAGCAGAAGAGGACGACAGAGTGAAGATGTATAGGTGAAAGCATTAATTAGAACATTCTTAGAAAATGACACATTTAGCCGAACACTGTTGTTGTGAGACCATTTGAGTTTCCATAAGAAAGAAAAACGGATGGAACTGCCCTCAAGGTGGAACTCTGAGCAGAGCTACTGAAATACACATAAGGAGCTCTCTAGATTTACTCTTTCTAATCGCTGGAGGCCCAAAATGGCTGCAATTCATGAGATGGCCACCAGAGGGGGGTAAAGCACATATTTGGTCATGTTTTCAGGAAAGGACTTGGCTCTTTGACCCTTTTCCTTGGACTGGGTTGCCTGTTCAAACTATGATACTGGAAAGTTTGTGCTTAGTCTAGGCCATGGATGGACAGACAGCTTTGAGTGTCTCTTACACATTTCCCAAGCACAGCAATTATAGGCTTTGCGCCGTACTTCTTTTTATATTTATGGTGAGTAGTACCATTAACTGTGTAAGCGAAACGATACGAATACGTCCATCATATAGATGGAGAACCTGACCCAGGACCAGGCAATTATAAAGTAACAAGCAGGTATCGCATTCTCTGCATTCAATCTTAGTACCGGCTTCAAAAGGCCATGTTTGCTTTGTAAGCCTTGAACCACAATAGATGCGAGTTCATTTCCCAATGTCAGTTGAGTCTTCACTCTCTCCTAAGGTAGGGGCAGGGTATAAATAGCAAAGAAGCTTTAAAAGTTTATAGAAATCTGTGATACTTTCTTCAAAAGTAAGAAATTAGCATTGACACAGTCCCATTGACTACACTGGAGAAGGCATTCAGAACTCACGTTTCCTACTTCCAGCTCCAGGATCCAGCCCAGCAACCATATTGCATTAGAAAATTCAAATGCTCATCATAGCAGTTAGTGATCATCACAGGTTCCCTCTCCTGATATCCAGCTTTGTCTAGGACCTCGGAGATATCCTATTGATGACGAATCCTTCTTTAATAGTCAATGCAAGACTCTGCATAATGGCCCTTAAGATTTAGTGATTTTTAAGGTAGATACAGTGGATGGAGATAAGCGGTTTCACAGGTTTGTAAAGCTAGTTTTCAAATTCAGAGTAAATATGATATAAAACTGGTATCAGCTGGGAAGAGGGACTATCCTTTTCCAGCCTCATTGCCCTCCATGAAATCCAATAACCCACCAAATACAAGGTAAAGAAGAAATACAGGTTGTGTAAGAACCTGGAAGAAACGTAAATAAGATTTTAATCAGCCTATCACATGGACCAGAGTGGTGGCACACCACTAAACATGCTCATCCTGGAATTGGATCTATGTATAGCTGTTAATTGTGCAAATTCCCTTGTTCTTCAATGCCATAATTCCAAACCAGCTGCCAAGTACAGCTGGGGTTTTTTTGTTTTTTTTTTGTCTTGTTTTCTTTTCAACAAAAGCAGTTTTTAAAAGTGGGAGTGAGACAGAAATGAAGTAAATGATTTAAAGGAACACACAACCCAACTCCCACTCTACCATGAACCATATAGTAGCGTAGAAATTGTGTAAATTATTTTCCTTGGACATTATTCTTCCCACAAAGTATCCATACACATTGTCTAGGATAGTCTTAAATTGTTTGAGGTAAATAAATATTTTGATGAGAAATAAGATGTCCTATTTTGTTGTGATAAGCAAGCCTTGTGAAAATAGGTTCCATCATTTTCATGTCCAAAATCATGAAAATGCATAACCTATATTTTCAAGTGAAAGTAGTTTGCATTATCATTTTTTTTTATCACTATCTGCTTGGCATTTGAATACAAACGTGAATCTACAACAGACTTTCATGCTTACACACAATGCAGGCAGGCAGACTTCAAGATAATATATGGTCTTTGAGGGCAGTACTCTTTTTTGATCCCCCTCCAGGAGCATTTGTTACAGTATCATCAATAAATGCTTTAGTAAGGGAGAAAGGGAAGAAGGTTCATTTCAGATGGTGCATGGACACTTTTCTGCAACTCTACCCATTAAATGGTAATAGAATCTATTTAATAAAGACATAGCCATCCAACTGTGGACATTTTCTCCAAAGAGAAAATTTGCAAATACACTAGACTTGCCATATCTATGTCTAGAAGTCGCTAGGACTACAGGGCCTCTCATTTTTTAATCTGTAAAATTGATCTTCTTTTAAAAAAATGTTACAAGTCATCTTATTAAAAAAAAATGTTACAAAGTCAAACAAGAAACTATTAGGTGAATGAGCAATAAATACATACTGGTTAAAAGTAAAGGCATCATGTAAAGAACTGTAGCTCCGTCTCTGTCCAGATGGAGGGAAGAAAGGCAAGAGCTAAGGGAACACACTGACACAGGTGACCTTAGCCCCCGTGTGTCTGAGGACCAACAGGACTGCTTGGTAAGCTGGCCTAATCCACTGCAGGCTCTCTGGCTGAGTAGGTTTGGGGTTAGGTTGAAGGGTTTCTACCTCCTGGGTAAGCCTGGTGCTAATGAGGATGGAGATGATACTTTGAAAGCATCACACCATTCATGTCCTTGATCCCTGGCTTCCCTACTGAGAAGGTCAGTGTGGCTTTGTGATCTGAGGCCATCCTTACATTAGAATAACTGGAGGTCCTACCTAAGCAGAGCCAAACCCAGCTTAGTAGGAATGGATTTAATACAGGAAACAAGATTTAAGTTTAACCAATATGAAAACCACCAGCTAAGCTCTAACTACTGACTTCCCACTTTAAGCAATCCATTAATTTCCTATCTTGCTTTCAAGAACAGCTTACATTTTCTGAACTAATTGTAGTCTATTGCTGTCCAAAGTGTTAAAGTCCTACTCCCTTCTCCCTGGAAGACAAAAACAAAAACAAGCGATCAATTAGTAGCTGGGTGGACATTACCAATTCTCATTTGGTGAGATTATTTTCTGTCTTTTTATCTATCTATCTATCTATCTATCTATCTATCTATCTATTTATCTATCTATCTATCTTCTATCTATCTTTCTTTCTATCTATCTATCTATCTATCTATCTACCTACCTATCCATCCATCCATTCACCCACCCACCCATCCACCAGTCCACCCATCCACCCATCTACCCATCTATCTATCTATCTATCTATCTATCTATCTATCTATCTATCTATCTATCTACCTACCTATCCATCCACCCATCTATCTATCTATCTATCTATCTATCTATCTATCTATCTATCTACCTATCTACCCACCTACCTACCTACCTATCCATCTATCTATCTATCTATCTATCTATCTATCTATCTATCTATCTATCTACCGATCTATCTACCTATATAACCATCCATCTATCCATCTATCTATTTAAATATCTATCCATCCATCCATCATCCATCTATCTATCTATCTATCTATCTATCTATCTACCTATCTATCTATCATCTATCTATCTATCTATCTATCTATCTATCTATCTATCTATCATATGTCTATCTACATGTTGAGTACCAAGCATTGATCTAGGGTTATAGCACATGCTAGTCAAGCATTACACCACTGATGTCCTCAGCCCCTGGAGAGGGGGCTTCTGTACTTGGAGGACCAAAGTATAAAGCACCCTTCTAGGCCTAAACACTATAAGAGCTCCAATTTTTATTTGGCCTTCATTTCTGCCAGTTACAGCTCAGATAAGTTTTCTATCATTCATGTCTCCCATTTCCTCTTCTTATAAAATGCTGCTTATAATTTTTCATAATGCCTGATGGAACTAATGACATATGAGAGACCCATATCTAGCACAGAATAAGCATTGCAGCTTAGAAATCATTGTCATCATTACTCACTGAGAGCATCCAAGAATAATGCTATTGGGCAATGGAGAATTCTCCTTTACATCCACAGGGGCAGGAGAGAATAGATTGAATCGTCTTAAAAGCCTTTTCAGGTAACATATCTTATGGTAAAGGTGACAACAGCCTGAGCCACAAAGGAAGAGGAGAGATGCTCTAAATAGCCCAAAGCCTGAGCAGTGTCAATGCCTGTGAAATAAAGGACACAGCAGTGGAAACCAATGAGTTCCCAATCCCCAAGCTCCAACGCTAAGCTCCAGAGAGGTGTTGGTCACTGCTTTCTCCCAGTACTTTCAGGTTTACCTGGGACTTGTCACTGGTTGCTCAGCAAGAATGCATACTCATCAATGTCACTGTGATCAGTTGGACTTGGAGACAATTCACTTTACAATCTGGTACCCAAATTGCAGTCTCCTGCTTCTCCTCGGTTTTTGATCTTTTAAAGAGAGTGCTATGCATGAGGATGTGGTTTCTGAACTGATATCTGAGGTCCTGTGTCTGAAGGAATAATTGGTGGGACACATTTCCTGTAGAAGCAGTGGTGTACATAGATTCTTACATTCAAGCTTCGGGATGATCTGCTTTCTTTAACGTGGCAGCCAGTACATGGACTGTCACAATGCCCTGATGAGAGCTCTCTTAGGAGGCCCTAGAAAGCTTTACAGAAAGAACCTTGAGAGCAAAGATACAACCAACTAAGTTTGCAAACTCCTAAAGGAACTGAACCAGATTCATCATGTGTACCGCTCTACACTATTGTACTCCCTAGCCAATAAAAATGGATCCAAAGGTTTGGGGATTCTGGCTTTGGGCCAGAATGCCAATATACTTGTATTTCAAGTGTCATTTTAATGTCTTTTCCTCCAAAAAGAGACCCAAATGTTTAAAACCCTCCCATGGAGCTTTGAACAGCAATATCTCCTAACTATCTACTTCCTTGGAAATGCTTGGAGAGGATTTCACGCTTGCTCTGTGTGCTGCCCCTGATGCTTGACAGAGAAGTTCTGAATAAATGATTTTCTAATCATGCCATTTTTCTCTTTCCTTTCTTGACAAACACTCCTTCAGGATGTGAAAATAGATGCAAATGTACACTAATGAACCGTCTTAGGGATATCACAGATATCCAGTTGTTGACTTTGATTTCTACTGAGATAAGTTCTTCCTGTGAAACCTTCCAGGCTTTCCCTAAGAAAGGAGGGATCTCCTATTTAGAGTCTTGCAATTAGCTCTTCTGTTCCCTGCTCCCAGAGCATCTCCAAATCTAACAGGGAAATCTAACCTAAAAGTCTTGGTAAACTACATAATAAAATTGGCCAGGTCTGAGAGGGGAACAAAGTTGTGCTTCTACCGGATTTCCAGGTGTGTTGCTGTTGTTTGAGGGGCCACAGTGTGAGGGAAGATCCTAATTCACAAAGAGCCTTCCTGCTTCACTTTCCACAAGCACTTCCCATGTCCACACACTTTAAGCACAGTCTCCTAGAAGCAGCCAACAGAAATACCTCTTTATTGAGAGGAGCACGTGTGCCTACAGTTTTATAATACTCATAGCCATACTGCCAACTTTAGGCAATGTCCTGTACTCTAAGACCTGTTACTTTTTAATGATTTTTGTTCATAAAGACAAAGTGACAGGGACAAAAACTATAAAAACTAAGAGAGTTAAGAAGAAGAGGTAAGATTGGGGAGGTGGTACAAAAAGGGAAATAAATAACTATTGTATTCCTCCCTTGAATTAATCTATCCCCAAATGCCCATCATCATACCAAGGCAACATTAATTATAATTATCATTATCATAATTATCTGTAAATAAATTATATCGCCATATAAGGAAGAAAAAGAGCTCTTCCTTTCCTATCAGCATGCAGGGATGCAATTGAAGGCCACTAATTCCCTTCCCCACCTTAGCCTCTGCAGAATAACTCAGGCACCATCTGAATTCTCTGAATTCTTGTTTGCAAATTCTTCCTGGCCACAGATACCATGGTAGAGGCACTAGCTCTCAAACTGTGAAGAGTATTAGAAATAAAATACAACAAGGAGAAAAGCCTTGAGCATAACTAGTGTTAGAGGCAAAGCCTGGGACTGCTGTCATGTAAGAGACTTCCAAGAGCCTAACAGTCTGTACTGTCTCTCCTGGAGCTAAGTAGCATCACAAAACTGCCCCCCCTCGTGTAGGAATTATACCTGTCACTCTTAATGTCAGCTTAATATATTTTCAATAATGCCAAGTTGTCATGGTAAGATTCTGAGAAACTGTTCCCTTGGGGTCTTTAAGTAATGACTTATCAAAGACAAACTGAAGCAAAGACCAGCACTGGTGAGCAGAGAGCTCAGGGTACAATGGCTCCTGGGGACACCCAAGATATTGGAACCATATTATCCAATATCAAGAGATAATTCCACAGAAGGCGGCAATGGGATATACTATTTTAGAAGTCTGTCTACATTTGCACATGAATGAATGAAGCCTGCATTCCTAGCCGAGTTCTTACATCTATAATTGTGAGGACAGAGGGTTCATACTGTTTGTTGTTATGGGACTTGATCTTGTCCTTAATCTAACCTCTCTGAATATCTCAAGGCCCTTTTTTCAGACTTTCTCAACTTTCTTAACATTATAGTTTTTAATATTACCTGCTCTGAATATTTCTCTTTAAAAGAACATATCATACTTTACTCTAACTCCCTAGTCTGACTGTTTTTGTTTATAGAATTGTACTATACATGCATGGTGAGCTCACTATAAAAACACATATGAGGCAATTCCAAGTTTTGAATTCCCATGACTGACCACTCCTAGGCTAAGGAAAGGTTTATGCCTCCATGGATGAGAATATATCAGCTGGATCTGCTGCTCTGCAAATGAGAAGAGTCTCATAGATGGGGGAGAAAAGAACTCTTTGGGGTTCTGTAGTTTGAATAAGAATGGTGACCAGAGATTCATATATTTGAATATTTAGTCACTAGGCAGGAATACTCTTTGAGAAAGATTAAGGGGTAGTGGGCATGGCCTTGTTGTAGTACATATGCCCTTGCTGAAATAATTATGCCACTAGGGATGCTAGGCTTGAACTAACTCTCTCCTTGACCCCCTTTCTTTTCCCTTTCTCCTTCTAAGCTACTTCCTGCACTGTACCTGCCACCATGCTCCCTGCCCTGATGATAATGAAATAAGTCTCTAAAACCTTAAGCAAGATCCCAATTAAGAATTATCTTGGTCAGGGTGTCTCTTACAGTGACAAAGACAAGGGCTGGCAGAGAATGAATAATTCACCTCATGTTGGCATCTGCAATGAGAAGGAAACTTAGAACATTAGAAGACTAATTCCATCGCCACCAGTGATCACATGTTAACTGCAAACCTATAAGTATCCTTCAGTCCCACTCATGAATATGGGCCAGGTAGAAGAGGTGCTGTCAAAAGAAGCTAGGTTCATGTAGCCTTCCATAACATTCCAGAAAAGAAATCCCATTGATCTATGTAGGAAGGGACTGTTCTCAGCGGCTGAGGGACAGGCTGGGATGCCATCAGCAAAAAATAACTACAAGTTAATTACAAAGCCTAATCTTCACCCATAGATTTCTTAAGGGTTTCAAACCTCCAAGTAATTTTCTTGATGGGACAGAATAGAGGAATTTCAGACATATTCCTCCCCCAGCATTTCCTAGAAAGTGGACAATAAAGAAACCCTGAGCCACACAAAATATCCGAGTCTACTTTTGTATCAGCTTCTCAGACTTAAAGTTTGAGAAAAGAAACCCTCGTATTTGGGAGGCAGAGGCAGGTGGATTTCTGAGTTCGAGGCCAGCCTGGTCTACAGAGTGAGTTCTAGGACAGTCAGGCTACACAGAGAAACCTTGTCTTGAAAAATCAAACCAAAACAAAACAAACCAAAAACAAACAAACAAGAAAACATGAAAAAAGAAACCTCAAAGGGATGGAATTTAGGTGTTTCTTATACAGATCCTTACACAGCCTACCTCTCCCAAACATTTCTGCATATCTAGAGGACTGACACAGGCACACTGAGACTGCAAGTTAAAAGTAAAATAAAACCTTAGAACAGATTTTTCCCAATAGTTCTACCTTCGTATTTCGAAACTTGTGCTAAAATAGTTCCTCCTCTTTGTATTTCAAGAACTCTGCACACTACATCTCATACACACATAGGGAACTAATATGCATTTAAACAATAAACCCAGGAAATCGATTGGCTTCAATGAATCAAAGCTTAACTAAAAATGAAGTTGGGAGAGATCTGAGGACATGGATGAAGGACAATGAAGGTGAAGAGAACATGAAACTTTTCTTAATAATAGTGCTGGGCAATCAATGGGCATTATTTGGAGCCAATGATAAATTCTGATTGGCTGGGTAGATTGAATTTGGTCTTCATTTGTCAACTAGGAATCAATAGCTTCTCACATTTCTAGAGCCCTCTCTTTACCACAAGGCTCATGTCCATCCATCAGGAGGCCCACACACAACTAGAAGGAAGTCAATGCTCAGCCCACTTGGCAATTAATTGGTTTACTTCCCCAGGAAATTATTGGTCTCCCCCTTTCTAAGTTTCTAAGGGAGATTAACAGAATGTGACCAGACTTTCATTTGGTATTCTGTGAAAAAATAGCAGAAGAGGAACATTTCAGAGTGGTGTAGATCCACTTTGTACACTGTACTTAAGAGTAGCAAAGTTGAAAGGTAAGCTTTGCGGGATCTCTACTCATCTGCTCCCTGAGTATAGTTCTGCTGCATTGTCTGATAATCCTAGCGTGCTTATTGCTTTGGATGAAGGCATTAAGACTGCTATTAATTACTAACTCAGGTTACTCCAGTCACAGCTTTATGTGATCATAGTATAGCTCAACTCATTTGATGCAAGTCACTTTCAAAGAGCAATGCATGGATGGGCACTTGGATTTCTCTTTCTTCCTTTATATAGCTGAATTAAGAAAATATCCCCTTATTTATAAATTCAAATATTAACCCTTTCACTTGCTTCTATCTCTGCTACAGTCATCTGAGGGGATTGTAAAGCCGATCATCAATGGGAGGAGAGGCCCTCGGCCCTGTGAAGGTTCTGTGCCCCAGTGTAGGGGAATGCCAGGGCCAATAAGTGGGAGAGGGTGGGGTGGCAGGCATGGGGAGGGGGGCGAGGCAACAGAGGTTTGTTCTTGTTTTTGTTTGTTTGTTTGTTTGTTTGTTTGTTGGAGGGGAAACTGGGAAAGGAGAAATCATATGACATGTAAATAAAGAAAATATCTAATAAAAAATATGTTAATGTTCTCAGGTGGAACAGTCTCTGAATTGTCCTTCCTTTAGTATCTGCTCCATAGTTAGTCTCTACAACTCCTTCCATAGATATTTTGTTCCCCCTTTTAAGAAGGAATGAAGTATCCACACTTTGGTCTTTCTTCTTCATGAGTTTCTTATGGTTTCTAGTTTGTACTTTGTGTATTATGATCTTCTGGGCTAATATCCACTTATCAGAGAATGCATATCATGTGCGTTCTTTTGTGATTGGGATTCCTTCCCATATTCAATCATCAAATCTAGACACTATTGTGGAGGCCAGCAAGTGCTGGGTAACAGGAGCCTGAGATAGCTGTCTCCTGAGAGGCTCTGACAGTACCCGACTAATACAGAGGTAGAGATTAACAGCCATCCATTGGACTGAGTACAGGATCCCCAGTGAAGGAGCTAGAGAAAGGACCCAAGGAGCTGAAGGGTTTGTAGTCCCTTAGGACAGACAACAATATGAACTAACTAGAATCCTCAGAGCTCCCAGGGACTAAACCACCAACCAAAGAGTACACATGACGGGACTAATGGCTCCAGCAGCATATGCATAGCAGAGGATGGCCAAGTTGGTCATCAGTGGGAGGAGAGGCCCTTGGCCCTGTGAAGGTTCTATGCCCCAGTGTAGGGGAATGCCAGGGCCAGTAAACA
>JADRCD010188900.1:0-10115 GCA_019843815.1 Montemys delectorum | reverse complement strand
ACTGGCCCTGTGAAGGTTCTATGCCCCAGTGTAGGGGAATGCCAGGGCCAGTAAACAGGAGGGAGTGGGGTGGTGAGCAGGGGGAGGGGGGAGGGAACAGGGGTTTGTTTCAGTTTTTGGTTTTTTATTTTATTTTATTTTATTTTATTTTATTTTATTTTATTTTATTTTTTGGAGGGGAACCTGGAAAAGGAGATATTATAAATAAAGAAAACATCTAATAAAAAATATGTTAATGTTTCTCTACTTACTTCCTGTCACTTATCCTATTGGGACACTTCCATGGTGGTGATCACTTTTAAAGAAACTGCATACCACACCAGCATTTCCTTTAAGTTGTCCAACCGGTCCTTATTATCCTGAGAATGGAATCCCTAACTTGTTTATCATTCCATGTCAACTTTTCTACCTAAACCCTTATCATATTTCCCCCTTTACTCTCTACCCTTTGGCAATACTAGTTTTCTTATGGGGCATACTTTTTCTTTGCTTTGGGTCTGGGAATGTCTTATGTCTTTATTATGGTTAACTCCTAGTCAATCTGCATTTCTCAGTGCTTAGGCAAACCTGACTTGCAGCTGATCTGACCTGGAGCTCCCCTTGGGGTTCCATAATTACTCTTGAAGGTCCTGTAAACCAAAGAGTTCTTCCTTGTTCAATTTTATAATGCCTGAAACTAACATATCACCCAACAGAGAGTGAGAATTCAGCATAAATCTATCAGATAAAATTTGATGAGATAGAAAAGATGCACAATGCTTCTCCCTACATCCTCCATAAAATGTGCATTTTCTTCACTCATACAAGAAGAATTCAGGTTTGTTTGTTTGTTTGTTTGTTTTGGGGTTTTTTTTGGGGGGGGTGTTGTTTTGTTTTTCGAGACAGGGTTTCTCTGTGTAGCCTTGGCTGTGCTGGAACTCACTCTGTAGACCAGGCTGACCTTGAACTTAGAAATCCATCTGCCTCTGCCTCCCAAGTGCTGGGATTAAAGGCATGCGCCACCACCTCCCAGCCAGGTGTTTCTTGAAATACTGAAATGAACATGAAGAATGTAAGAATGATCATCAATACAGATCATCAATACATATCATCAATGCAGATCATCAAGGCAGATTAATGACTGGATCCAAAATGGAATGAAAGAAAGCCCTACTAAGAGTAAAAACTTTGGATGAAGTCGTGAGAGATGGCAAGACACAACAGTATAGGAAGGAAAAGTTGAGGAGACAGAGATCATTATGGGAAGAGGCAATCCTCACTTTAAGAGAGGATGCTTGTATCAGAAAGGTGAGCTTCAAGTTCCAGAACAATCAGCTAGTAGAAGTATAATGAAGGATTAGTATAAAATAGATGAGTTTTCAAATTAGGGTTGTGTCTTGATGCAATGCCATATTCTATGGAACTCATCGAAATGAAACAAACAAACAATCCCTGAGAATGGAGATGGAAGTAGGAGAAGGAAAACGGAGATGATGAGTCTCAGTTCTTGGAAGATGGAGAAGAGAGAATCAATAGGATACTGAGACCAGCATGGATCACACAGTGACCTGCTGAAAGTAAAAGGTGTGAAGGAATGTCTGAAGGAAGGAAGGAATGTATGGAATGTGAGGGAGGGGACTAGATGGGAGGAAAGGGAAGGAGGAAGGAAGAGCCACTTTTATAAAAAAGAAAGTTGAAGAATTCCCTGATGTGAGCTCCCAAAATAGCACCAAAACAAAATTAGGGACAAAAAAAAAAAAACCAACCAAACAAACAAAAAAACCATTTGAACCCTCACTCTTCTATTACTGCATGCTACAGATTAGTTCAGAGGTTACTAGGGTACACTGTTCCTTGATTTCCTTGCTGACTACTGAACACACACACACACACACACACACACACACACACACACACACACACACACGTGCACATACTTTCTATTGCATCCACACAAAGAAAATAATTATTTAACTTTGGATCCCAGGTGAGGGAGCTGAATGAAGGCTACAGAGGTTACAGTCCTGACTTATAGTCATACAAAGTATGAGACTATGTTTTCTGGTCCCTGATGACCACACGCACCCTAGTGAGAAAGACAATGTACTAGAGTATAGAACACTGAACTCAAATCCTGTGTCTTTGCTCTTTGTCATTGACGACCTTAGACGTCACAGAAACTGACTTATCATAGTGGTATCCAGATTTTTTCTTCTCTAAAATATATACTTGCATACTTACATACAGCCAAAGCAAGATTAGATTTTAACATCCAGGGATCACAATGCTGCTCATCACCAGACATTTGCTTGGCTTTGTGTAGCTGTTGAGATATAACTTCCATGGGCTGTATTCAGTTTTCATCAGTTTTAACAAGCATACACTTTGACAAATGTATTTAAAGAGGAGTACTCTTGGAGAATGTGGATATGCTGTCCTATCACCCTTGTAACCTACTGAATAAAAAGTGTTTAGAGAGTAAATGAGTCGAAGCTGCCCATGCCCTGCCCCAGTACAGGAGACAATACATGGGTACTCAGGAATGTGAACCTTTCTTACAGACACTTCTATTAGCTCACAATGCTGACATTTCTTTCATGAAGCAGGCTTCCCCAGTTCCCTTTTTCAGACAAGGTCAAATGGTGCAATTGTTTAGCGTGTTGGAAAATCTCCCTCTGTGTTTGGGACCTCTCATTTTGACACATCAAGATGTGGAGAGAGACTTGTAAAGTCAGCAACCTGCTGTCATCCTAAAGTAAGAGAGTACGGAGGGTTTGTCTCCAGAGTATCTCTATTGTAAGAACTCTGCTACTGAAGGTCAACATGCAGCAGCATGCTCCAGGCAAAGGCCAGTCCTTTGTATGATGCATAAAAATCTCTCTATGTTCTCACTTAGAGCAATTCAACATGAGATATGAATATTGTGTGTGTGTGTGTGTGTGTGTGTGTGTGTGAGTGAGTGTGTGTGTGTGTGTGTGTGTGTGTGATAATGAGACACAGGGAGGATGCCAACAATCTATGTCATTTCTAACATGCTTAAAAATCAGCCTGCCTTAATGTATGCACACACAAAAATTGCTTATGGCTTAAAGGGTATTAGCAACATTTGAATCTACTGAACTGTGGGCATCCTTTCATTTTCTCTAATGTGCTATAACCTAAGCTTCAGCTGTCAGAATCAGAGCATGTAAATACCAGTCCATTCAAGAATGTACATAACCTCTCTTTCATAAAACAGGACTCTAGTTTAACGAGGAATAAGCTAATGTTTATTGAGTTCTTGGTATGCATGTTAAATAGATAAGTGCATTTAATCTTACTTAAGCTTTATAATCCCTATAAGTAGTCCCAGAATCCTACATTCACAGGAAGGACCGAGGGTTAAGGAAATACTGAAGCTGTGATTTAGATCCAGTCCTGCCTGATCCAGCAACTCCTTTTATGTTCGCTGTAATACACATTTTCTTAGAAAAAAAATTAATCCAAAGCCAAGAGGATCAACTGTTGAGATGCCCCATGCTATGAATGAGACCCAGTACCTGTAAATACAGGAAGAAAAATTGATCCTTTCAGCAATTAGGCACCAACAGATATATTACTCTTGACATGGTGCCCTGTGTACACTTGAGTAAGAAGCAAAAGCAAAGGATCCTGAAAATGAAACATAAATGAAAACCGTTTCCTGAGAAAATAATGGAAAATTAATACAGAAAGAATCAATGCAGAGAAAAGCAATATAATTCAAAGAAATGGAACGGTTCCCAGGCTGAAGCCTCTGTGATAATATGACAGAACATTTTAACGCAGCTGAAGAAATTATCAGAAGGGGAGTTGGTTAGCAGTGGAACATGGGAGAAAAATGGGACAGTCAACAAAGCCAGCTTTGGTAAGCTCTGTGTCTCTCTGTAGGAGTCAGCATCTGGGAGAGCACACTTAGTATTCAGGTGCCATAAGTGAGGCTGTGTTCTGAGCAGACAGCAGCAGCAAGCTACCCCAGCTGAGGAAAACTGCCCAAGCTGACCTACGTTCCTTTGCTTTTTCTCATTCCTTTTTCTGATTCCTATCTCACAGCACAACTTTCTGATTATAATTTAGCTTCTCTGAAAAAGAAAAAGAAAAAGAAAAGTGCAAGTCATACTGACAGAAGAGCCAAGGTCTCCTGGGGTTTCATTTCTCATTGTGCATTCATTACTAAATGAATATTATGATCTTATCCATTAGTAGCTTGGAGATTGGCTTATGCTGAGTCAATGCCTGGGAGCCGAGACCATTCTGCAGATGAGAGCCGAGACTATCTATCAGAAGCAGAGCTTCGACTCCACTGGGTTGATGGGTAGGCTGAATTTGTGGAGAAATTGACAGCAGAGGGGTCTTCTGGATATCCTATACCCCCAAAGCTGTCCTTCGGTAATTCAGTAGTTCCTTGTGTCTTCATTCACACTGTAGATTGTTTGCAGTCACAGTGCTTTATAGTATGGAAATTTATATAGAGGAATTCATCACAGATGTGGGTAATTGTGAAAGGTACTATTAAGAGACTGAAGCCACTAATTAGAAGTGGCTTTTAAAAAGTGATGCCTTTTGCAAGCCTAGCAGATCTACACTTATGATACAAGGTCATGAGTTTTGCCACATAAATCCCTGCCAGATTCATCTCCTTGCAATGAAGCTGCACATTAAAAATGTATGAAACATGGACAGCTGAAGGCATCTCTTACTCCAAGGCAAACTCACTGAGTCTGGAATGTAGAACACCAGTGAGGGACGTGCCATCTGCCAGCCGAGTGACCTTGGATGAGTTGGGAAACAAGTGGCACATCTACCAATTTGTAGTAGAGGAAAAATTGACCAACGTATACACTGGCTCCTCCAAGCTGTGAGCTTTCAGCTTTAAATAACTGAGATTTCACTGTCCAGATTACATTGTTGTCTTCCAATGTGAAGGTTCCTGCAATGGTTTTCTCTTCTCTTTCATTGAATTCAATAAAGTTCTCTTCTATCCACTTCCTACCTAGAACTTGGAACAATCTTACGGGAACTTAAGTTTGGTTTCACTAGACACTTGGGAAAAGGCACTGAAGGATCCCTCTCTTGCCTTTCAAAGGAGATTTCCATTTCCAAGTTTATATTCAAGGTCTTCTCATGTCTCCCTGTGTCTTCTTCTTCTTCTGTTTGTTTTCTTCACACAGTAATTTCCATGCCTCAAATTCGATCCCCATACTTCTACCCTTACAAGCTCTGGGATCACAGATGCATGTACCCATATAGATTTTGTGCTTAGTATTACTAAACTATATTCAGTTAGGCAAGATGCCCAGACACCAAATTTCCATACCTTTCAACATGATAAAGATTCTTTCTCGGGTACATGAATTTGGATTTGAGGACTAAATAACTAATATTTCCAGTGACATAATTGACCATATTTGATTGAGATTTATTGGAAATTGTGGGCTATCCAGATAGAATTTGGAACTAGTCAGATAGACAGATTTTGATTCCATACAAGACAGATAGTCCACTCTGGGAGATCATGTGAATATGAAATCAGGCCATGGAATGCTGCTTAAACACTAGAATCCAAAGACTTGACACTATTTCTCCCAATTGTTTTTTGGGGAAAAAAAATCCCATATCATCTCAACATTTGAAATAATGAAATATGAGAAAACTATCTTGTCCTTCAGCAATAAGTGCTATGAACAGAACAAATTGCCATCTAATATATTCTTCAAAAAGGTAAATAGAGACTATGAGAAGCTGTATGTGAAAAGTGACCACACCAGCTAAGCAAGGAAGCTAAGGTACACAACCAAATACACTTCATGAATGCTTAAGGTCTTAAAATCACTGTTCTTCATAAATCAGACAACACAGGATTTGTCCTGCTCTGTTGGACAATAATGAGAGTGATAAACTAAATAAAGTTCAGTTCGAATAAAGAAGTGGTTGTGACTGATAATAAAAGGGACATTAGAGTTTAAACAATGAGTTGGTTAATGGTACTTCTTGGAGTTTAACTAAGCTGTTTATTGGCAAGAAATAGAAAATTAAGGACTTGTAAGAGAAAGGGGAGCACTCTTATCCTTGGAGTCTATTTGAAGGTAGTTAGCTGTGATGAATTTTTATGAAGAGAAACTTAAACTTTCATTTGCCTATAAACATTCATTACCTGCAAAATAGAGTAAGAAAAGTATCAGGCAGTCAAGGATGGGTTTTCATTATGAACATAATTCTTGGAGGGCATGAGGGATTTGTGATCAAGTAAGTAGCCACATCCTGGCCACAGCTTCTTTTACATCAGATAGAAAATCTGGTCAAAGTTATAATAATCACTCTATATCATAAGCTAGTGGGAGCTAATAGAAGCTCTCTTTAAATTTAATGTTGCTTAACTAATGTTTAGGCAAAACAAGCTAGTTATACATGTGTACAGGTGATCCAGCTGATTTGCTCCTATTTACAGTAATTACCTTCCATGTCTCTGAAATACTTCTTAATTGGATTTCCTCATTATTGTTATTTAGAGCCTAATGTAAGCTCTTTGGGGCAAATAGTGACACTGCCAAAATCTGGCATGAGACCATTTCTTGGCTCATGAAGTGCTTGCCACGTGCTCTTCTGTATAACCCTGTTCTTGAGGAGGCTAATGTGTTTGTGTGAGCTTCCCTGTGGTGTTTTGCTTTCTCCAAAACTGTTATGGCTTCAGACTTTTTTTGTAACATTCTGGATGAAGACTTGGAAGTAAACCATCGCCAGATGCTGTCAGTTCCTGGGGGAAGTCAGCTAGGAGAGAGAAACCTCACAGGAAACAACTAGCTACAGTGATAACATGATTTGTTGAAACAAAGCTGCGCCACAGTGGGGTAAACTGCACAGCTTCAGAGTTCAAGCCAGAGTTGTAATCAACTGGAATCAAATTTCTCTATTTGAAACAACCTACATCATAAAAAAATTCCTAGAATTTCACTACTAGGCAAGGCAGTAGGCTACAAGGTGGTCAGCTTTCCTTAGACCAGGAAGAATTTCTGTGGATGATTGGATACATTCAAATTTGAACTAGTTTTCAGAAGACAGTGTTGAGTTGAATAGCATAACCCTTTAAACGTGTAAAGTGAGTAACATCTGGAGATGAACTGAAAAGTGCTTGCAGTTGACAATGCTATAATGTACCCTTGAAACTTGGCTAAGAGGATAGGAGGTGCGATGTTTGTTCTTCTGACACACACATAAAGAATACTCAACAGTAAGATAAGAATAACTTACAGATGTGACAGATCAGTTTATAGCACAGGTGTAGTGCTGTTTTCACAGAAAGATATGTATTTCAAACTCAACATGTGCACATGCATTCCATACACATAGCACCTTTTCAAGCTAGCTGCATCCTAATAAAACAGTTTAAACTAAAAGAAAGCATGAAGAATGAAGACTTACAAGGCTGTAATGACTTCTGAGCTGTACCCCTTGCTACACCAACGGGCCTTGCTTTTTCTAATGCTTAGGCTTGAAAGGGGATTGAGCTGAATACTTAATTCCTCTTCTTAACTTCCATCCTAACTTCCTTGCTGAGGAGGCGAGAGAGATCCTACCTGAGAACTCTCCACTATAGGTGAATGGGATATCTGGGTATCTTAGGAGGAATTGTATTCTCAGAGGCTCCTATGCTCTCCTCTTGGCAGTTCTAATTGATAACCACAAATGACACACACACAAATCTCAACATAAAATTCCCTAAAAGTCTGACTGAGCTTCATATCCCTCAGAATACACACCTTGAGGGCATCCAGGGTAGTGTTGTGAACAGGAGAAGCATTAGGAAGTGAGGCCTGATCCATAGATCCTAGCACAGAGGATATTCATGGACAAACCACTGGGCATACTTCTATAACCTCGATAATTCCCTAGAGAGGGCAACAAAAGAAGCAATCCTGGACCCTCAGACCCTGTCCATTCCTGGTAAGATGGGATAGCTTGTTCTTACGTATATTCCCATTTTTTCCATCTGGCATTTGCCATAACATTCTTACCAGAACTGAGCCACAGCAGGTACCATCATGCCTTTTAATCTCTAGAACTGGAATGTAAAGGATATATATATATATGATATATATATCAGGTATTTCATTATAGTTAGAAAGTGATGAACACACTCCAATCTTGCCAACAGTGGGTACCTAAAGGGGCACACCTCTCTCTCATTGTGACAACCAGACACAGTGGGCACCTAAGGAGAGTACCTCCCTCACCTCAGTCTTAACCTCTGTCGCCTAAGTCTACTCATAATGAAAGAAAGTCAATAGCAGCACAGTTATTTTCACCTACATTCATAGTCTCATCCAATAAGATATTTACATGTCCATTTAAACTTGTGTAATTAAAGTGAGTGGGATGGGGAAAGAGATGTAGACTGGTGACAGAATGCTTATTTACCCAAGACCTTTGGTTTTGATCCCTAATAGTAAAGAACGTTAAATAATAAAATAAAATAAAATTTAAGTGCCAACAAACACTGTCATAACCAGAAAAAAATATAAATTACAATCTAAGATGACAGTCTCAGAACAGGAAACTATAGCATATAATTATGTCATAAGACCTAATATGGTTGAACTATGCACTTTGATGCTGGATATAAAGAGGGGCTGTATTGTTCTTAGTTCCTTATTGTTCATGAAGTGGTCACTGGATGCTAACAGAAACTTGTTACAGAGGCATCATGTGAAGAGAGAAACATGGGGAGCAGAGTAGGGAAAATGATTAGTATAAATAAAATATTTATTATTTTCCTTGAAAATAAGTAATCTCTACCATAGGTTGAAAGTGAGGATTTTACTCTACCTCTACAAAGGATTTTACTACCAGATGATAGAAATAGAAGGAAGAAAGAGGGGAAGAGAGGGAGAGATTTATATTGCAGCAATGAGAAGAATAGAAAATCACCTTTAGCTCCAAAACATTAAACGATGCTTGCTCAGGCATATGGACTCATTTTAAGCAGCTAGTGGTGCTATATTCACAACCACAAAACCAGTTTCTACTGGAAAGGCAAACCTCCAAAATTCCTTCCCAACATTCTAATCCAGACACTGAGGCCCAGCTCTGATAATTTGAAAGTAGAATGAATTATCACAAACTTAAAAACATACCAGTATGAATGTCAGTGTACTTTGCATAAAGAGATACCCATCCCTACATCTATCCCTCAGTTGAGAGGCTGTAAGATGCCAAAGACAGGCAGAAGGACTCTGAAAATGGAAGCCATTTGTTGCTTCTTTAAAGCCTCGGTGTATCTCTCTTCCTTTAAAATAGTAGCCTGGACTTTGCCAGGAAAGGATTTGAGAGACCTTGTCTCAAAATAGTAGACATCTACCACAGGCACAGAAGGCAAGGCATACTTGGTTCATCGGAGGCTTGGTGACTGCATCTTAGCTTTTAGTGATTGGTGTTAAGAAGGGCATATGGGCTCTTAAGACTCAAGAGTCCTGTAGAGGATTATCTGAGATTTTAATAACAATTGAAGATTTTCCTTCTTTCCCTTCAGCAGCAGTGTGTGATGTCTACTTGTATAGGAACCATATTGCAAAGATGACACAACAGAACTTAGGCTTGAAATTACCCTGCTGTGGCTAGAGGAAAGGGAAGAGATAGTATATAATGGCCTTGCTGGGCTTTGCTGTGAACCTTGGACTCCCAGCTCAAAACTCCTTGATATGAAAGAAGAACTACTATTCATGAGTGATTATCCAGCTTCCAAGGATAGAATCCCTACTTGGCATGGGAGGAAGAACACCAGAGACAGCAAAAGGGGTCCTGGTAAAGGAGAAAAAAAAAGTAATTAACACCTTGAGTTAATCTAGACCTGAAGGCAAGAGGTGAGAGTCTGTGATGGCCTGTTTATGATTAAGGTAAGAGTCTGGAAAGGAGAACTGGCACTCTCAGGTGGGCCTAGGCAGAGAGTGGAGAAGGCTTAATAAGCCCATGGTGGCACTGCTTAGTCACTGCACCTCTCATTCAATGCCATATCATGCTCCACAGGGCTTCAACTTTATAGCTATAATGTTCTTATTCCATGGGCCCATTAACCCTGGAGGTACTGCCTGACCCATGCCTATATGCCCTGCATTTTGCTTTAC
>JADRCD010188898.1:0-14795 GCA_019843815.1 Montemys delectorum | reverse complement strand
GTACAGGGTCCCCAATGAAGGAGTTAGAGAACAAAGGAGTTGAAGGGTTTGCAGCCCCTTAAGACAAACGACAATATGAACTAACTAGTATCCTCAGAACTCCCAGGGACTCAACCTCCAACCAAGGAGTACACATGGTGGGACTGATTGCTCTGGCAGCATGTGTATAGTACAGGATTGCAAAGTCAGTCATCAATGGGAGGAGAGGCCCTTGGCCCTGTGAAGGTTCTGTGCTCCAGTGTAGGGGAATGCCAAGGCCAATAAGTGGGAGAGGGTGGGGTGGCAATCAGGGGGAGGAGGAAGGCAACAGAGGTTTGTTCTTGTTGGTTTTTGGTTGTTTTTTTTTTTTTTTTGAGGGGAAAGTGGGAAAGGAGAAATCATATGACATGTAAATAAAGAAAATATCTAATAAAAAGAAACTATTAAAGTTTGAGGGGGGAAAAAAAGGCTCTTTGATACCTCGTAGAGAGCCACTAATGCTATGATGGGAAGAATTGTCATACTAATAATTATTTTGTTTAAGTGTCTTGCACAGCATATCTCCAGGCAGTGTTCCACAAATAAGGCAACCCTCCAGGTGCTGATGGCTCTTAAAAAGTCCTGATTGTGGCCCTCCTAAGGAAGGGATCAAAACAGAGATCCATGAGACCACCATGTAAGCTTTTCCTCATCTACCCCTCGTGTGACATGCCTCCGAAATGATATCTCTTTCAGGGATGGTAGTCAATGATGGGTAAGATCCTAGAAGATAGGACAACCTAAGACAGGCATAGTCCAGCATACTGGGAATGCTCCAAGGTGAGGTCAACAACATTGAGGCAATGGCACTCTGGCTCCCACTAGGCTGTCAGAATCTAAAAACAAAAGGGTGGATATGTAGCAGAAACAGCGGGGCCGCCACTATGTAAATGCTGGGAGCCATGCAGCTGCAAAACCATCTCCTGCAGGAGGACCTAATTAAGGACTGCCCGAGAGAGCAAGGATTGCTGGTGCAAATGCCAGCCAATCAAGAACTTCTGTTTAGAATAAATACTTTCTTGGGACCAATGGGAGCGAGGATGCAGGGTACTAAAGGAGCTTGCAGAAGTTCTCAGATGAGCTTGCTGCAGCATTTCTTACTTGCTCTAAGAGTTTATGTAGGTGACTCTTGAGTCAACTTGCCCAAAAGCCCCAAGAGCAGCGGGCAGAGAGCTGTCCAGAGTACAGGCAACAAACGCAGAGCTTGGCAGTGTTGAACTTGAGGAATCCTGCCTTACGGTTAACCTTGGTAGTTTTAGAATGAAAAATGAGGCAGGGTTCCAGAGTCCCTGAGCCAAAACCTAGAGCCAGGATCTCCTGGCTCAAGCTTCAGACGTCACTACTTATTCAGTATGTATCTTGGACAATATACGTGACTTCTCTGCCTACTTCCCTCGTGTCTAACAGGATAATCAAATTTGCCTTGTAACATTTCTTACTGTGTGTATGTGCCATATCATGTGTGTGCAGGTCAAAGGACAACTCGCAGAAATCAATCTTCCTACTTTGTGGTCTAAGGAATTGAATGTAGGTCATCAGAGGGCAGGCACCATTTATCTGCTGAGCCAGCCTAGCAGCTCACCTTACATGTCTCCGAGTATGAGATGGATCACGTTAGTACAGATTTTTTGTGTGTATATGTTTGTGAATACACGTACATGTGTGTGCGTGTATATGCTTGCATATGGAAGCCATGCCTCTGCCTCATTAGTGCTGGGATTGTAGGTACGTGCTGCTAGGCACAGCCTTTTAAAAAATGTGGATCCAGGGGATAAAACTGAAGTTCTCATACTGTGCAGCGACTGAGCCATCCCTATATTCCCCACAACACTAAATGTTTACAAGGTGGTTTGCAGCTAGGAGGCAGAGAGAGTCTGAGTGGGATGCTCGTATCTCATCGTATCTCAGAAGGGCAGAAAACACACACAGGACATAGACCATCCCACTCCCTGCTCACAGTATAGTGGGTTAGTATTACTGCTGCTTTGATAACAAAGCCACTATAACTAAGAAAAGTCTCAAGGATAAACTTCAGGGCTCCTAAACAGCCAACTTAACTCATTCCACTGCTGTAGAAAGATCAGAAGTTCCAGGCCACCTTTGATTACAGAATGAACGGAAGGCTAAACCACATCTCAAAAAATGAACTGGGGCTGCAGTTCCTGGGGAAGTGCTAGCCTAGTGCATATGACGACATGGATTCTATTCTCCGGATGGAAAAAAAATGTGTCAAGAGATCATTAAATTATACACATGTATTTTTGTTGTTTGTTTGCTTGTGGGTTTTGTTTTTGGAAGCAGAATCTCACTCTTTAGACCAGACTCACCTGAAACCCACTTTGTACGTAGCCCAGACTAGTTTAAAATGCTCGGAGAACTTCTTGCCTCAGTTCCCTGAATGCTGGGGTAACAAGCATGAAAACCCCCCATACCTGACTCAGTTTAATTAATATTTTGTATTCTTCACATACACTGTGTTATGTATTGTAGGCCTGCCCTGCACTTGCTATATATAAGCAATGATGACCCTGAATTTCCGATCTGGCTCCACTATCTGAGAACTTGGATTACAGGCATGCACCACCATACTCAGTTTTATATGATGCTGGGGAACAAATCCAGGATGCGTGCAGTATAGCAGGCAATACTGTGTGAACTGAACTACTTCCTGGGCCCCTGTACATATGAACTGACGCGATACTGCTGCTCCATATATATGCACAACTAATAATTAAGAACCATACTCAGGCATGGAGGCACATGCCTTTAATTCCAGTATTCTGGAGACAGGCGGATGGATATCAGAGTTCCAGGCCTGCCACAGCTACAGTGAGAGCCTGTCTCAAAACAATTACAAAAACATAAATATTAATAAGGTCAAATAGTATATCTTTCAAAGTGTCAATCCAGGGCTCAAAATGGAGCCTGTTGGACTGGAGACAACTCAGTGTTAAGAGCGTTCATGTTTCTTCAGAGAATAAGAATTTGGATCCCAGAACCCACATCCAGCAGTTAGCTATAGCTCTAGGGGCTCAGATGCCACTGAGGCCATCCCCACATGTGCGCATACTAACAAGCAGCCACAGACACAAAATAAAAATCAACCTTAAAATAAGTGGAAACTGTTGACCAAAAAGGTGAATTTGCTGTTTTTCCCCTTAAAAGCTCTACTTTGTTTTTAAATTTATTTTTAAAAAATGTTTAATTGAAACAGAATTATATCACTTTCCCTCTCCTGTCCTTGTGATGCACTCTTCAACTCTCATTGTGACAACCTTTTTTATCGTTTATATGTACACACATACACACACACATACACACCTGTTGAGCTTGGTTTTGTTGTTTCTGTGTATGTGGTTTGTAGGCCCACCACTCATTATTAATGAGTATGGGTGAATCTGTCTATATAAGTCACCAGTACACAGGGACAGATTCTGAAAAGGGGACGGAAAGGAAAGAGAGTGAGTGGACTCACGTATAGCTGTGCTCTTGTTCTCCACTCAGGACATTTTGGGTTGAAAAGGATAGTTTCTTCAGTGTAGAACAGTGTTTTAAGCAGTGGGCAGCAACAATAACATCAGAATAATCCTTAGCCACAAAGTTGACCTGTTCCATACAGTTCATGGCGTGTACTAAGAAGGCTTCATCGTCCATCTCAAACAGACAGGAAAACAACTTCATGCCATCTATCTTTTCTTGAAGCATCCCATTGCCACTTATGGTTTCTAGGCACTGACACAACTGACGCTTTATTTCCTGGGACAACTGGTGGCCAAAAAACGCCTCCAGCTTTGTTTGCTCTGATTCATGTAAAAGGCCAAAGATGAAACACCCAAAAAAAATCCACTGTACTTTGACTTTCTTTAGAAATGTAAATATGAGCGTCTCTATACTTTTAACCTCTGGGCTAGGGTGGTCCACGTGGCTCTTTAGCAGATAAAAGATGGCCGCACAGACCTCCTGGATAGATGGGTGGAGGAAAATGTAAGATTTTTCACATTCCTTGCTCTTTTCAAGGATCCTTACATCCAGTAGTGTAGGGATGTCAGAGTCCATGATCCCATTTCTCCCAAGAGCCTCCTCACTAAACACAAATGTGTCAGTCCACATGCCCTCGGCGGCCAGAGAACACAAGCTCTGCAGCTGCTCTTGGCTTTTCTTACTTGGATATTGGGCACATTGGGAAATGAACAAATTAAAGATGTGAGTGGTATACAGGGAGGTGGTACGTCGGCAGACGGAGACTGGGTCTCTTCCCTTCTCTATCTCTTTTTTTAGACAAGTAGCCACCATCCAGCAGAGCACAGGGACCTGACATACAGTGAACAGCTGCTCATTTTCTCTCACCAAACTGAAGATTTCCTGGGTTCTGTTCCTATCTTGGAATAAGCTTTGGAAATATATCTTAATATTGCTCTCACTTAATCCTGTTACTGTTCTCACATTTGTGCACTCAATCCTGTCCTTCATTTTCTCAAAAGTCTCTGGGGTAGCAGAGATGAGGAAAGAGGATTCTGGAAGCATCTTTCTCCTGAGCAAACTGCTGATTAGTATATTCACTGGCTGCTTCTCCATGCAGTTATCACACAGTTCCGATTCCCGTTCAGACATATCACATTCCATCACTTCCAAGCTGTCGATGATGAATAAGAGATTCTCCGGTTGGGATAGGATCTCCGCAATGGGAGCTGAGGTGTTGGGCCACTCTTTGGAGATCAATTCTGCCAGGCTTGCTCTCTTCAACTTCTTCACATCTTGACAGCAAAGGTAGAAGATGTAGGAGAATTTGTTCTGAAACACTACACCCTCTGACCAGGCAAGCATTAACTTTGTCAGTAGCAGTGACTTGCCCATTCCCGCCACTCCCTGCAGGAACACCAGGTGTGGCTTCTTTCCAGTTGCCTTTGATATAAGAAAGTTCTCAAAATTATCACAGTCATCCTGGGTAAATTGCTGCTTAAAGAAATCTTGACCTTTGATGTTAAACTTTCTGGCATAGTCATGGGTCAGCTTCTTCTTCAGATGAGCTTGATATAACTTTGAGTGTCCTGAGCCAGTGAGCGCAAGGGGAAAAAAAAAATCCACAACATATCAAAGTTAAGTTAAACATTCACCCACCTAGAGTAGGACCTAGATATTTTAATTCTCAGGATGTATTCTTTAAAAGTATTTAGTCTTAATTATGTGTGCTAGTGGATTCCTGTGGAGGTCAGAAGTGTTAAATCCTCCTCCCTGATCTGGATTTACAGCAGTCCACGAAGAGCCCCCCATAGGTGCTGGGGATTGAACTCAGGTGCCAGACAGTAACACCGTGCCAGGAAGTTTGGTAAGGCTGAGCAGGTGGAGACCCAGAGACTCGGTGGGCACACACCTGAGGCTTAGGTGACTCCCCACCCCCTGACAGACTCCTGACTTGGAACACCTACCACACTCCTTGCATAAAAGAAGGTTCTCTGGTCACATAGGCCCAAAACAGAGTTCTCCATGCTAATAAAGTACCTAGAGGCCCACAGGGCTTAGCCAAAAAGCTTCCCTTCCCAGACATTCCTCCCTGCAAAAGGTGTTTAGTCTCAGGTCTACCCTGAGAAGTGGGTATAGCACATTATGCATCCATTTTCCACCATGAACAACCAATAAACTGACTGAACCATCCATGAACTGTCTCTTTCATCAAGATCTGCCGTGGGAAGCCATGAAGAAGGCATTTGACTTCCGAGCCACAACTTAATTCTCCCTAGAAGGCCTCTCTGTGCTCCCAGCCACAACTGCCACCAAGCCTGCCTCTGCCAAGCTAAGGACAACCACTCTGCTGGGATAAACTAGAGCTCCCCCTTATGTCCCCTGCCCCTGCCCCTGCCCTTGCCCCATGCTAGATGCTGTTCCCAGCCCTCTGGCCTGACTCCATTCTCTGCTCTTCTGAGACTCCCAGTGGTGCCTGGATGTCCAAGTGTATGAGAACCCTGTGGCTTTGTTGCAGGCCTAGGGATCCCCAAACCAGGCCTGGCATTCCCCCCCCCCCCCCCAAAGCGGGTCTCTGTGCATCCCTGTGCACTAACAGACACACACTCAGGCCTTCTGCAAGAGTGGGATATGCCCCTAGTCACTGAGTCGTTTCTTTAGCCCCCTTATGATGTATTATTTTTAGAAGTTTGTAAGCTGTGGGCCCAGAACAACGCTAGTTAATATGAGAAGATTTTCATGGGCCCTGGAGCACAGTTGCATTTTTCTGTGTGTCAGGAATGTTCTTGTCTGGGAATGGGCTGACCCCTAACTCTGCATCAGGAAGAGAATTCATAATAGCCAGAAACTGGAAACAACCTAACTGTCCTGCAACCGAAGAATGGATAAAGAAAATGTGGTACATCTACACAATGGAATACTATTCAGCTATTAAAAACCAAGACATGATGAATTATTCAGGCAAGTGGATGGATCTTGAGAATATCATGCTGAGTGAGATAATCCAGTTCCCAAAGGGCGTCGTGGTACGTACTCACTTAAACGTGGATATCAGCCATAAAATACAGGTACCACGTTATGCTTCACAGAACCAAAGACACTAAACAGGAAGGAAGGCCTAAGTGAGGAAGCTTGAATTTCACTTAGAAGGGAGAATAAAATAGTCATGAGAGGCGGGTGGAGGGAGGGAACTGGGGGGAAGGGAGCTGGGGAAGGAAATGGGGGATTCAGGACCAGGTGTGGGGAAGGACAGGAGAGATGGCCAGATGGCCATGGAAATCTATAACTGATGGGGGTGAGGAGGGGGAGAGCATCTCCAGGACAAGACATGGCTCAGGACAAGGGAGATTCCCAAGAATCAATGGGGGTGATCTTAGCTGTGACTCACTGGATTGGGGATATGGAACCTGGATACAGGCCACCTCCTATATCCATACAGGAACCTCAGGGAAGCAACAGAGACACCAACCCACCCACAAAACTTTAAACCCAAAATGTATCCTGTCTACAGGTGTGATGGTTTGTATATGCTTGGCCCATGGAGTGGCACAATTAGGAAGTGTAGCTTTGTTGGAGTAGATGTGTTACTGTGGGTATGGGCATTAATACCCTGACCTAGCTGCCTGGAAGTGAGTTTTCTCCTAGATGCTTTTGGAATAAGAGGTAGAACTCTCAGCTCCTCTAGCCTCATGTCTGCCTGGTCACTGCCATACTCCTGCCTTGATGATAACAGACTGAACCTCTCAACCTTTAAGCCAGCCCCAATTAAATGTCATCCTTATAAGAGTTGTCTTGGGCGCTGGTGGTGCAGGCCTTTAATCCCAGCACTTGGGAGGCAGAGACCAGTGGATTTCTGAGTTCGAGGCCAGCCTGGTCTACGGAGTGAGTTTTCCAGGACAGCCTGGGCTACACTGAGAAACCCTGTCTCGGGGAGAAAAAAAAAAAGAGTTCTCTTAGTCATGGTTTCTGATCTCAGCAGTAAAACCCAAACTAATACAACAGGTAATGCAGGCATGGGGGAGGGAGCAGAGACTGAGGGAATGGCCAACCAATAACTGGCCAAAACTGAGACCCATCCCATGGGTAAGCACCAATCCATAACACTATTAGTGATACTCTGTTATGTTTGCAGACAGAAGATGTCCTCTGAGAGGCTCTGCCCAGAAGCTAACTCAGACAGATACAGACAACCACAGCCAAACAGTGGATGGAGCTTAGGGACTCTTATAGAAGAACAGGAAAGATCAACAGAACCCAAGCACACAGGAACTCTGATAGTCCAGTGGCACAGGTTGCTTCTAATCTAAGCAGACCTTGGGCACAAACTCTGCAGCCAGTCCCATAATACCCAGAGGAATTTCTACTCCCAGATGCTCTAAGGGGCACAGGATCACAGGATCCCAGAATCACAGGGTCACAGAGACAGCTTGACTCTGAGGAGTTCTGACACAACCAGGATCACAGGAAGGACAGGCTCCAGTCAGATTTAGCAAGGGCAGGTAGCACTAGAGATAACAAGATGGTGGTGGGCAAGTGTAAGAAAATAAGCAACAGAAACCAAGGTTACTTAACATCATCAGAATCCAATTCTCCCACCATAGCAAGTCCTGGACACACCATCACACCAGAAAAGCAAGATTCAGATCTAAAATCACTTCTCATGATGATGATACAGGACTTTAAGAAGGACATAAATAACTCCCTCAAAGAAATACAGGAGAACACAGGTAAACAGCTAGAAGCCCTTGAAAAGGAAACACAAAAATCCCTTAAAGAACTACAAGAAATCACAATCAAACAGGTGAAGGAAATGAACAAAACCATCCAGGATCTAATAATGGAAATAGAAACAATAAAGAAATCACAAAGGGAAACAACCATAGTGTTAGAAAACGTAGGAAAGAGATCAGGAGTCATAGATGCAACCCTCACCAACTGAATATAAGAGACAGAAGAGAGAATCTCAGGGGCAGAAGATACCATAGAAAACATTGACACAACAGTCAAAAAAAATGCAAAAAGCAAAAAGCTCCTAACCCAAAACATCCAGGAAATCCAGGATGCAATGAGAAGACCAAACCTAAGGATAATAGGTATAGAAGAGAGTGAAGATTCCCAAGGTAATGGGCCAGTAAATATCTTTAACAAAATTGTAGAAGAAAATTTCCCTAACCTAAAGAAAGAGATGCCCATGAACATACAAGAAGCCTACAGAACTCCAAATAGACTGGACCAGAAAAGAAATTCCTCCCGTCTCATAATAATAAAAACACCAAATGCACTAAACAAAGAAAGAATATTAAAAGCAGTAAGGGAAAAAGATCAAGAAACATATAAAGGCAGGCCTATCTGAATTGCACCAGACTTCTCACCAGAGACTATGAAAGCTAGAGGATCCTGGACAGATGTCATACAGACCCTAAGAGAACACAAATGCCAGCCCAGACTACTATACCCAGCAAAACTCTCAATTACCATAGATGGAGAAAACAAGATATTCCATGACAAAACCAAATTTACACAATATCTTTCCACAAATCCAGCCCTACCAAGGATAATAGATGGAAAACATCAACATAAGGAGCAAAACTACACTCTAGAAGAAGCAAGAAAGTTATCTTTCAACAAACCCACACAAACATAATTCCACTTCTAACAACAAAAATAAGAGGAAGTAACAATTAATTTTTCTTAATATGAAAATTAATATTACCAACATATCCTAATTGGTTGAAATCCAAAAATATGAGGAATTAGAAATTTGTTGTCATCCAATGGTCTCTCTAATTTGGTAATTGGAGAAATAGGTTCAATATTGTACAATCCATATACTCTTTCAGCTTGTTTATACGTGACAGTGTCTTGCTGTGTACAACGTAATGGTCTTGAGATCTTGCTTCTCCTATCTCAGCCTCTCTATTAGTAGTAGTATTGTTTATTTCATGTTTTTACACTATACTATGGTTTTCAGAACAGCTTACATATTTCAAAAGTATTTATACAGCCAAAAGAAATGTAGACAATTAACTAGGGAGGTGGCTTGTAAGAGAACAACAAAGAGTGAGACTGAATGCTTTGCTTGACATTTCTAGCTCTTGTATCAAATTTGAAAAAGAGGACTTTATAAGTTACTCTTTCTCCGAGATGAATGCTTTTCAAAATCATCACAGTCAATGAACCAGATTCTTACCCTCACCTAATGTTTGTGACACCCTCCAAGCAGAACCATTGTTCATTGAAACAGTTGGTGAATGAGTTCATGGACAGACCATCTTAATACACACACCATTTCTTAAATGAATGTAGCCTGTTCTCTGCGGACTGAGAATAAAGTCACTCCCTCAAGTCAAATAGCTTTGACCATAGCAGAAAGTCTGTATCCAAAAATCATGCCTACAATTTATTCCTTGGCGCAGCAGAACTGTCAACTCTCAGCTTAGCTACTATAGAGGTAAAATCCTTTGGTGATGTGAGAGTCATTGAAGTACAGCCTTATTACAATGAAATCCAATGTCTAAAAATTGTTCTTATTTTGGGCTTGTACCACAGTAAGAGCCAAGATTTTAGGCTCTACTAAATACAAAATGAACAAACAAACAAAAAGACTTTATATATTTATGTTCATTTTAAAAAATAGTAATGATGTATTATTTTATAATATACAGCTAATATGTTTGGAGTTATTTAAAATTTATATTAAAAAACATGTATTTTCAGTATTGCTATAGAAAAGCATCTACATAAGACTGTTCAATTGATTATTGTTTTATATCAAACAACTTTTATAATACTCATTTGTATTGTTACATTATTTTATAAATTTTAAAACATATGACAAAATAAAAAAAGAAAGATATTACAAGTATTGAAGGGGGTGTCTCTGGGAGGAGTTGGGGTACAAAAGGAAAAGAAGAATGTGATGTAATTCTATTTACTTAAAATATGTTTTTAAATGTTAAGAAAGTCAGATAAATTGAAATTATATATCTTTTCTCATCATAATACAATAAAACTTAAATAAAAAAATAAGAAGAATAGGAGGAAGAGTTGTGGGTACCAAAGAGGATAGCAACTCCACAGGAAGACCAAGAGGCAACTAACTTGGACCCTTGGGGATCTCAGAGTCTGAACCATCAACCAAAGAACATACATGGGCTGGACCTAGACCTCCCTGTAAAATATGTAGCAGATGTGCAGCTTGGTCTTCATGTGGGTCCTGAACAACTGGAGCAGGGGCTATCCCACAAGCTGTTGCCTGATCATGGGAAATGTTCTTCTAGCTAGGCTGCCTTGTTGGCCTCAGTGGGAGAGGAAACGTCTAGCCTTGCAGAGACTTGAAGTGCCAGGGTGGAGAGGATACCCGGGGATCCCACACCCACCCAGAAGAGAAGAGAAAAGGAAGGAGGGAGAAGATTGTGGGAAGGAGTGACTGGTAGGGGGCAGTGAGTGGGATATAAAGTGAGTTATTAAAAATAAAATAATAAAGAAATAGCTGGGCAGGGAATGAAGGGCCTAAGGACAGTTAGAAACAAAAGCCAGACTAAAGCACAGACGTTTTGAAAAGAAAAAGAGATATATACAAGTCATTGTATGAAGATATAAGTACATGGCATTGAAGAGAGCTAAGTGGTTAAGTAGGTAGAAGCACCAAGAGGGCCTAGGTCCAACTCCAAGCATCCACATGACAGCATCCACATTCTGGAGGTCCAGTACCAGAAGATCTGACGTCCATCTCTAGCTTTCAAGGGCACTGTCCATACACGGGGCACATACATATATGCAGCCATTCTCACATATACACAATATAGTTTCTAACTGTTCTTACGTATTTTGATCATGACTAAAGATTTAAATATGTGCAACTAGAATTCCAGAAGGTGGGATATAAAGAACAACACAGAGACAATCTTTAAACAAACATAGACTGGAGAGTAAAGAATATTATATAGCTGCAAATCTAAGACAATTAGTGAATCCCAAGAAGGCTGGGCTTAGAAAAAAAACCTACATCCAGGCTTATCATGGAACCTCAAGGACAAAGAAATGAATGGAATCTTAAAGCATCCATATCTTATATCAGGATGAAGATATGTGTGACTCTTAAGATCACAGTGTTCATGAAACATGGATTTTTGATATAAGTTTTTGCTTGTTAAAATCAAAACAACTGCAGTCACAATAAAGACTGAGAAACCTTGTTTCACACTATATGACATAGCTGTTTCAAATACATATGTGATATGTATGTGGGAGGGTGAGTGGGGGAGCGGTACAGGTTGGCATTGGTGTCTTCTTCAAATGCTCTCTGCTTTTTAAAGGATTTATTTGTTTTTAATTTGGGTGAATAGGTGCTTCTGTCTGCATGCATGCATGTGCACCCGATCTGTGCAGGGATCTTCTATCCCTCAGAGGACAGAAGAAGGCATTAGACATCCTGCAACTGGAGTTACAGATTGTTGTGAAGCACCAGGTAGGTTCTGGAAACCGAGCCAAGGTCCTCTGTAAGAGCAGGTGTTCCTAACCACTGAGTCATCTCTCCAGGCCCTCCATCTCAGTTTTTGAGACAGTTTTTGTTTAAGTTGGCTTAAGACTTGCCAAACTGACTGGCCACTTGCTACCATGCCTTGTGTTTATGTGGTTGCTGAGATCCAAAGTCAGATGGTCATGTTTACATAGCGAGCAGACAAAGCCATCTTCCTAGACCCTATACATACGATTTATTGCAGGAGTCTTCTGTTGCTGCTGCCTAAATCCTCAGTGCTACCATTTCACTATAGAGTCAAGGCTCCAGTTTAAATTCAGGGGAACATTTTTAATGTCCTGGGTAGAAGTTTAACTATATAGGTTAGGGCATGCTACCCACATACATTTGATACACAGACTAGACCTAATGTATCCACATGAAGCTGCCTCCTTCCTCAAGCAGAAGAAAATCCCATGACACCTGATGGCCCTAGGGTAGATGGGCATGAAGAATAGTTATCAAAACTAAGACATGATCCTCACTCACTGTAAAGCAGCTTTGACCAACTCACCAGCAATCTCTCTTCCTGCCCTCTCAATGAGATCCTGCCTACTCATCTTCTGGAAGATTATGAAGGTCATATCCCAGGCTTGCTTCTCCTCATAATGTTTCAGCAGTAAGTTGGCAAGGTCTTCCCGAGATGCCTTCTTCACTTCACTCCAAGAAATCTGTTTCAGCCTCAACTGCAAAATCTCCTGTTTGAGGAGTTCCTTAAACTTCATGAATTCTTTCTTGTTCAGCTCTTCCAAGTACCACATAAGGCCAAAATCAGAAAAGAAAGATGCCATCGTGTCTTAAAGGAAGACAGATGCGTCTTCAGAGAGATGAATACAAGGAGTAAGAAACAGATGGGATCTGTGGAAAAAATCAGAGAAGCAGCTGAGTTATTAAGCACAATACAAAAAAGGAGGGGGTCAAAGGGCTGGGGAAATGGTAGAGCTGGGAAAGTGTTTGCTGTACAAGTGTAGGGACATAATCTGTGTCCTCAGGATTTATGTAAGAAGCAGGGTGTGCAGTCACAGAACCTATAACCTACTATAAGTCTTGTCTGCAAGATGTGCTGGGGTAATGATGATGCAGAACTTGTGGGGGCCAACCAGTGACTGTTATAACTTGAGGCCCACACCATGAGAGGGAGCCATGTCTGAGACTGTGTTGATGGCTAGGAACCAGAGGCTGGTCAGCACAGAGATCAAGGATGGAACCAAACACAACTGGCAAAAAAAGTTAATGAAATGATTTCTAATGATTTTTCTGCTATCAGTAGATCAGTGCCTAGCTTGATTATCATCAGAGGCACCATCCAGCAACTGAGAGGAGCAGATGTAGAGATCCACAGCCAAACACTAGGCAAAGTCAGGGGAACCCCACAGAAGAAGGGGAGGAGGGGCTGTAGGAGCCAGAGGGGTCAAGGACACCATGAGAACACATCCCACAGAATCAACTGAGCAGGGCTCACAGAGGCTCAAAGAGACTTAAGAGACAATCACAGAGCCAGCATGGATCTGCACTAGGTCCTCTGCCTCTTTGTTACGGTTGTGTAGCTTGTTGATTTTTTGGGACCCCCTAACAGCAGGAGTGGAGGGTGTCCCTAACTCGTCTCCTGCCCTTGAGACCCTTTTCTTCCTACTAGGCTGCCTCATCCAGCTTTGATGGGAGGGTTTGTGCCCAGTCTTACTGTAATTTGCTTTGCGGTGTTCAATCAACATCCCTGGGAGGCTTGCACCTTTTCTGAAGGGAAATGAAGTAGAAATGGATCTAGGGGACAGGGAAGTGTATGTGAGGGGGACTGGGAGAAGAGGAATTAGGGGAAACTACTGTTGAGATAGAATATATGTTAAGAAAAGAAGAAGAAGAAGTAGAGTGTGGTGGCCCAGCCCTGCAATCCCAGCACTGGGAAGGCAGACACAGCAGGATCCCTGAAGCCTGCTGGCCAGCTTGTCTAGCCAAATTTGGTGAGCTCCAGGTTTTAACTGAGAGATCCCTGCATCAAAAATCAGGTAGAGAGTAAGTGAGGAAGATACCTTATGTCAATATCTAGCTTCCACACAAACACCTCACCCCCCCCCCGCCCCATCTCTACACATACATGTGGTCACTAACTTATCACATAGTACACTGTTCATTGTGTGTGATAAATAAGGGCAGGGAGTTTTTCAGTATGGTCTCATTTTAACTCTCATTCCTTTGAAAGAATCACTAAAGCAGTGGTTCTCAACAGTCTCAAAGATGAAACCACTTCATACAGTTTCTCATGTTTTTGGTGACCTCCAACTACAATGTTACTTGAGCTAATTCTGTACTTTTGCGACTCTATGAATACCAATGTACATATCTGGTTTCCTAAAGTCTCGGGTAACCCCTGCGAACTAGTCATTGAACCCCTAAACAGGCCTCGACCCACAGGTTGAGAACCACTGCCACAACACCTGGAAAACAACAAGGTGAGATTTATTACTCTAAAGAATCACTGATGGGGCTGGCACAGTGACGGCTCAGCACCCAAGAGCATTGGGTGCTCTTGCAGAAGACCCACATTTGGTTTGCAGCGCCCACACTAGGGGTCTCACAGCTGTCTGTAACTTTAGCTCCAGGAAATCTGACACCCTCTGATGGACTCTGCAGGCAGGGCACACAAGTGGTGCTCCTATATACACTCAGGCACACACACACCCATAAATGTTAAAAGAGTCACTGGTACCTCTACTTCTGTGATACCAGGTAGAATGCGAATACGGGACAGTGTTTATGATGCTATTATCATAACAGGATTACGGTACAGGGTACGCTTCTG
>JADRCD010188896.1:15884-31157 GCA_019843815.1 Montemys delectorum | reverse complement strand
GTCTATTTGTAGTCTTTTAATTGCCCCTTTATAATTGTCTAAGTGACTGTGAGCTCTTGTGCTTTTTCCTAGCATACATCTGTGGATGGATATACTGAAACACATATCCCGCCTACCAAATCAAGCAGCAGACAGAACATTCCCCGGTGTAGAAACTCCATTACGTCAGCAACAGATGAACAACCTCACATCGGAAATTACCGCTTACAGAAAACAATAGGGAAGGGAAACTTTGCCAAAGTGAAATTGGCAAGACATGTTCTCACAGGTAGAGAGGTAAGTTTTCATGAGGCCTTTGATGCTTGCCTGGACCTTGCTCCAGAGTCTTGTTTTCTCGTGGTTGATACCGGGGAGGGAGTGGTACCTGTCTTCTGGTGCACACTGGGATATACGCACATGGAGCATTTGCAGACAGTCTGTTTCGTGGCAGAGCTATTGAACTTTAACACTAAGGAAAGACTGGCCGCTACCTTAGAGCACCCCCCAGAGACTGCGGATCAGCTGTCTTCAGCTGTATGCCATGTGAATACTCCCGGTTACTGTTGCTACTCTGCCATTGGAACGAGGCTGGGATAAGTTTTTATGAATTACCACTTAGGCTAAGATAGGTGCGAACATGTACAAAATCACCCACTAACTTTTATCTGTTTGACTATAACATCAAGCTAATATTACTACCATATAGACAATTTTTTTTCAGATGACATGAGAATGTATGTCTAAAATACCATTTATTTGGTTGGTTGATTGATTGGTGAGAAGCGTTGAGACGGGGTCTTTTGTAGCCCAGACTGGCTTTGAACTTGCTATCCAGCTGAGGCTGACTTTGACATCTGGAACTTTCTGCTTTTACTTTCTAAGTGCTGAGATTATTGGCTTGCACAAGCACATCCCACTAATCTCACGCATTTGAAATTATTGTTATACAATAAATTGTATATATTTGCATGTATGCGCGCTATAAGTGTGTAGTGTGTACATCAGGGTTAAAAGCTTATTTCAGTAAATATCCTAAGTTTTGCATTAGGATTGGATTACTTATTGTTTTTTCAAGTCTCAGCCACAGAGTGTTAGTGAGCTTTCACTTGCTGTACATCTCATACTGTGATCCCATTGAGTATCTTTCCTGTTCATTCACCCCTAGGAGCTGTTCAGACATAGGCTACACTAGGCGGAGGCCTCAGAGATTTTCAAATCTCTTTTGTTGGTTTTTCTATTAAAGTCTGTATATCCAGTTCCTCTGCCTGCAAATAGCTTTGTTTGCTAAAAATACAAGTTTAAAACCCATTCTCCCACTGGGTGATGGAGGCAACTAAAATCTTAGTACTTGGGAGGCAGAGGCAGGTGGATCTCTGAGTTCGAGGCCAGCCTGGTCTTCAGAGTGAGTTTCAGGACAGCCAGGGCTACACAGAGAAACCCTGTCTTAGAAGAGAAAGAAAGAAGAAGAGCCATTCCTCCTATAATGTTGTCTATCGAGCTTTTGAGAAAAAGATTAAGATAGCATTATTTTTACAACTTTAAAAGAAGAAACATCGAAGAACTAGCAATGGTGTAATTCCGTTGATGCGGAATCGGGAGGTTGCCGACAAGCCAATAGATAAATTGTGTGCTGAGGCTCCAAGCCATCGAGACCACACCTGGCTGTATGAGATCACATGGAAGTAAGTGGTGCCTGGCTAAGAGTGAAACAGAACTGTGTTCTCTGCAGGGTGTTATGCATTGAATTACAGATCTCAAATGTAGTTTAATGATTCTCTCTTTCAGGTCGCTGTAAAAATAATAGACAAGACTCAGCTGAACCCTACCAGTCTACAAAAGGTATTTAATTAATTAATAAGTGATGTGAGAGTTTGTTACTATATGATTGTCTATAAAGTCCAGCATGACAATATTTGTTAGGTAAACGCTCTATTTTATCAGTACATGAGGGAAAGACAGGCTCTGCGATATAACGATCATGACGTCATAGAGTTGTTTGAAGTGTGTTTCACGCAGCCTGAGCCTCACGCACTCAAAACACTTGAAGTTTGGGACTGGAGTTTTCAATTTGGGAATATTTGCATAGACTTAAGCAAGACATATCTGCCATATGAACTGCCTTTAATTTGTACCAAGTTTTATATCAACTATTGTGGAATACTGTGTGTGTCAGTGTATGCACGTGCGTGTGTGAGTCGCACAGACCTATGTGTGAGTACACAGCCCTTCTGCGGGGTTCGAGCTGTTGGTAGGACGCTGACGCTGCGTTGGCACTGTGACCCAGACTCTGTTCTGTGATTGCACAGCTAATAGAAGTGGTTACAGCAGCTGCTGCCAACCCCTGAACCATCCCAAGCCCCAAGTGCTGACGTATGTAGAATTCTTCTTAGGTAAAAGCCTAGTTCTGAATAATATTCCCTGTAGGCATGTCTTCTTTCATTGCTTCATTTGGCTCTTCCTTTATGCAGATTCATCATAGACGTTAAATCAGAGTAGACAGTGCTCCATCAAGGAAGAGATCAAAGCAGGAAGGGAGAAAGAGAAAGTAGGATTGGGATTGTCTGGTCACCAAAGCTGCTCATTTCATTAATGCCTTCAATGGGAAACTTTCTCAGATATAAACTTCTAGCATTTTAAAAATGAGGCAGGGGCTGGAGAGACGGCTCAGTGGTTAAGAGCACCAATTGCTCTTCCAGAGGTCCTGAGCTCGATTCCCAGCAACCACATGGTGGCTCACAACCATCTGTAATCAGATTTGATGCCCTCTTCTGGTGTGCGTGAAGGCAGTAACAGTGTACTCATATAAATAAAATAAATCTTAAAAAATATTTTTTTTTAAAAAAATGAGGCGGCTGTTTTAGTGTATGAGCAGTATATAGTTTATTTATGGTGAAATAATATCCACTGAGATTTCAGTTGCATATTCTAGGATCAGATTACAGGTGTGTTACATAGGTAACTTTGATTCCTAAGAGAAAAATCTTACAAGAAATTCTCAGTTTGCTATGTTTACCTACAACTTCCATGATTCCAATATAAGACTGGAAGTTTGCATTTGTGAATCAGAGCCTTCTCTCCACGGTCTCATAGCAGGCAGCTCTGTGTTTTTATGCAGTTCTCTGTAGAGAGCTGTCTCTTCATTATATGGGTTCCTTTTAAACTTGACAGCCAATGAAACTACATTGCGATGCTTCTGTTTAGTGAGGACTCGGGTTTGCTGGGCTCTTTTCCTGAGACTATGAGGTGACACAGCACTGACATGTAGTCTCTGTGAGGACTCAAGTTGGCTGGGTCTTTTTTCTGGGAATGTGAGCTGCTACAGTACTGACATGTTATAGTCTCTGGGGACCGTCTCTTTTCATAACACCAGCTTTCATCCAACCTGGATCAACTGTGTGAGTGACGAAAGGTTCTCTCTGGACCGGTGAATCACCTGAAGATGCTCATGTGCCGGGGCTCTGGAACGCACCAGTTGCCAAACTGTATTCAGGCCTTGACCACCTCGAACACATCTTTTGTACTTTTCTTAGACCATACCATGTATTACTCTAGTAAATGGAGTGATTTACATTGGAACTTCTGCCCTATCACCCAGTAATGTGGCACCAAACTTGGTCTTTTCCAGCAGAGCCAGGCAAGGTCACATAGCTTTAATGTCACTAGGTAGGACATTTGACCATGGAGCTTACTGTTGCCACATTTGTCTAAATAACTAAAGGTCTGCCTGCTCATGAAAATACCTGTGAAGAGCCTGCTAATCTTTGCCTAAAGTGTTGCTTTTCTAAACACAGACCATGCCATTTGTGTCTTCTAATCCTGTTCATAGATTTACTCTCCATGAAAGTATTTAAAAAAAAAATACTCAGTTCATGGTCTGCCTGGCTCTGTTTATAGAACATTTGGACTTGTCCTTACCCATCACATCAGCACATCTCCCAGTCAGTCATGGCTCAAGTTCAGAGTGCAGAGAGCAAGCCATTTGCTGGTTAAGTCCTGCAGACAAAAATAGTCAGAATGACTCCATGCTGTGGACGTTGCTGTTAAACAGAGGTGAGGATGGGATGTAGCTTCCTCTCGGTCTCATTGTTAGAAGCATTTGACTGCATCTTACTCTGGGTCAGTCTGCCTGTAAGCCAGTTCATTCCATGCATTCACTTGTGTTTGTAGGAATATCCCCTTCCTTTTTCAATATCCTTGATAGAGAAAGGAATCTAAACATGAGGTACCCACTGTTTAAACGCTCTCAAATATGAAGTTCTGTGTCTTCAACTGTTTTCAACAGCATGCCTCTGTCACTTGTAAGTAATCAGAGGCTAATCTGATGAGAGTCACAGTCTAGAGTTTCAGTTCTTCCCTTGGTGCCGCATAAGAATCACCTGACAGTCGTGGGTTTGGCCAGTGTTCTGTGACCCACATAAGTGACCTCTGGGGTTCTTCTAAGCTCTCTGTGATACTGGCTGAGGACCCAGTCAGTGGGATGATTTTGTTCATAACTGATAGGCTTCAGTTGTAGACTTGTCATCGTCTCAGAAATGTCCTTTCTGTTTATCAGATGGTAAAGGTTTCCTCTGCTGACACTCATGTCACCTAGGATTGCTTATCTACTTATACTGTAATTTTTAATTGTATTATTTTGTGTATGTGGATGTGTTTGCCTGCATGTATGCCTATGTACCACATGCATGCAGTGCCTACAGGCCAGAAGAGGGCACTGGATCCCCTGGAACTAGAGTTACAGTGGTTGTGAGCTGCCACGTAAATGCCAGGAGTCAAACCCAGATCTTCCAGCAGAGCAGGCAGTGCTTTTAACCACTGAGCTGTCTCGTCAGCCTCTATTTTCATTTTTTTATTGTACTATACATTACAAAAATTTACATACATTACAAAAATACAAAATTTTGTGTTAAAGCAATTCCGACTGACAAAACCTGAAGAAGAAAAAATAAAGCAAGAGTCAGACGTGGTAGCATATGCCTGTAATTTATGCTTCTAATGGGGATAAGACAGGAAGAAGAACCATAAGTTTGAGCCCAGCCTGGGCAACACAGTGAAACCACATTATTAACAACTCACTACTAATTAATATTTATCATTAATAATTATTAATTAATTATTAATTAAAATAAAAGCAAGACTACCACAACTAAGAATTATGTTGTAAAATAGCAAGTTATATTGAAAATGTATAAAATGTGATTCTCTGTGCTAGGACATAAGAGATTTTACATAAGCCAAGGTATAGAAATGTTAACAACTGAAATCCTGAGAGCATACTTCATTGACTAGCTTATCCATTTGCTGCCAGTATTTTGCGATCTGAGCAATGGATGAGAGTTTTCCTCTCTGGTAGGCTGAGTGAATGTCCCAAAACTTCTATAAAACAATCACTACCATGTTGAAAAATGTGGTCACTGTGAGTAAGACAGAACCAGGTAGTATTCCGTAGAAATCAAATATGTAAAAGAGACCACAGAGTTACTCACAAATAGTTCAATCAAGACAACAAACAGAAGTTCTTCAGCAGTGTTTCTTCGTAGGCCTACCCAATGGACACGCTGAAATGTCAGTTATTCCAGTGTGAATCCACACATGTGCCCACACAGCTCTGGTTACATGTGTGTAGACTAAAAGGAACATGTTGCCTAAGTCTGATTTTGGTCAGTGAAACTGACGTGGTGAGGGCATTACTTTCTGTGTGTATTTTTGTAAGCTGTTTTTAAATCAGAGACGGTGAGCTACCTTTACTCCCCTCCTCCCACTTCTCCCCCTCTACCCTTCCACACACACCTCTTCTTTCTTTTGTCATTCTGCAAGGATGCTGCTGCCACGTACGTTAGCGTTAGCGTTAGCAAGATGACCCCTGGTGCCCACTTACCACTCCATCCTCCGTGGAACTAGCAATCCGCAACATGACTCTGACATTGATTTGGCTTTGGACGAGATACTAAGAACTGAAAGCTATATCTTTTTCACGCACGGAAGGAAGTGTGCTTCGATTTTGAGGGGAAAGTGTTCAGGTGTTCTAGAAAGTGATAACAGTAAAATTACTGCACCTGCCTTACATATGAGCTGTGTATTCACAGGAAGCCCAGACCTTCTGAACTCAAACCGTGTCTCCAGTTTATCATGCCCTCTTAGATGTCAGGGAGAATGTGTGGCGACATGTTTTTGACATGTTTCATGGTGTGCACACTGCATCCAGTTATGAAAATACTTGCAGAGCAAATGTGTCTAATGAGTGTCTACTGAGCATCTGTCTGTTCATGTCCCTCGGATTAAGACTCCAGCCTTTCAGATAGGCAGACTTGGACCCTTAATCCCAGCACTCAGAACACAGAGGCATGAAGATCTCTGTGAGTTCAATGTCGGTCTGGTATACAGAGTGAGTTCCAGGACAGGCAGAGCTATGTAAAGAGACCCTGTCTCAAAAAAACCAAAACAATTAAAAGAAAAAAAAAAAGACTCCAGTTCTTCTGTGTCCGAATGTCTGGGTGTGATAAGCTCAGCTTGCTAGGGCTTTCTGGCAGCTGCCCATGGTCTTCAGGAGAAATTGCTCTATAAGATTGGATCCGGCCCTCATGTCTCCAGGGTTATCTGGCATGTCACCCCATGCATATTTTGTTCCCTAGTGATCTATGGTTATGAATTTCCCATTTGATAGAAGTAAGTGGAATGAAGTGAAGAAGAAAGGCAGTAATTAGAAACTGTCTTATAGTTCACACTAAATGCCACATACAGACTCTCATTAATTCCTGATTCCACAAATATTTACTTTTTTGTCTCTCCACATGTTTTTTTTTCTTCTGTTCTTCTTGGCTTCTCCCTTCCCATTTCCTTTTAACGAGGTCATTGTCCTGTTGCTGGCCATTACATGTGAAGCTCCGTGCAGCTTA
Organism: Montemys delectorum; assembly: GCA_019843815.1. Classification (NCBI taxonomy): domain Eukaryota; kingdom Metazoa; phylum Chordata; class Mammalia; order Rodentia; family Muridae; genus Montemys; species Montemys delectorum. The sequence continues at coordinate 24,285 of JADRCD010188896.1, read as the reverse complement.
TCCATAGGAGCTCTTCTCTCTTTCCTCTTCTTAGGCTGAGAGCCAGCTGGTGGTCAGACTTTACCTATGGTGAACTCTGAGTGTGTCCCTTTACCTTAGACTACCCTGAAATCTCCTTGTAATCTCCTCTCCAAGACACCCCAGCTACAGAGTTGAACTCGTGACCTCTCCTTACCTACCTAGTGACCCCTCACCTCATCATCCTGTGACCTCTCTGTGAACAGCAGCATGCCCCACAATCACATAAGCGGTCAACCTCAGAAGCACCCCAGTTGCTCCTTTGTCTTCTTCCTGCTCGCCTGAGGGTGGCTGCCCTCTTCTGTGTGGCCTGTCCTGCTCTGTCCTGTTGGCCTTCCTGCAGACACATATTTAATATGCTACCCTGTTCCTACACTTTTAGGAGTTCCATTTTTGGTAGCTTAGAAATCAGCCTCATTAGCATATTATCCACGAGGACACCAACTCCACAGCTCTTCACTTCCCCCTAATGCTCCATGCCTGTGCTTCAGTTTTCATCTAATTCTTTTTGTTCTCTTCTCCTGGCTACCTGGCCTCTGCAGCCTTCCCCACTCCCACTCCTTTGCCTGACACTAACTCCCCTTCTCACTTAGTTCTTCTCTGTGCCAATCTAAGTCACTTCCTCAGAGAAATCATTCCTGTCCTCCACAGCAGTTTCCCATCCCCTTTCCGTACTAGAATCAGGCACTTGTAACTAAGGAATTATTTGCTTCTTCAGCAGTAGTTTCATTGTTTGTATGCCAGTATTCTGTGAACCTTAAAACTTCTGGTTACTGGGCCTTTATTAACTATAAATATGTATCTGCTTCTACCATGGGAGAATTTTCTCCTAAGGGAAGTGGAAGAGGCTGGAGTCTTAGCATCATCTGTAAACTTTAGCTTGGCTGTTTCAAAAGTTACAGCCCATTTAGTTTCCAAAGGAACCTTTCACCTCCCAAATGCAACCAGCCAGGCCTGCCTCTGCCTTCCACCCCAGAGGCCATAGGCCTGCCTCTGCCTTCCATCCCAGAGGCCTGCTGCGTTTGCACTTCCCCATGCCTCCAACCAAGTCCCCTCCTTCCTTCCCATAGGCCTACCCTCTGCCTTGGCTCTTTTCTTCCCTGTGTGTCCAACTAGACTCTACTGGATAGGGTTCCACTTTCCTCCGGGACCTCTGCCCTGCCCACAACAGGCTCTGCTTCCTCCTACCCTGGAGGCAGTCCATCTCCTTTGCAACTGGCTTCTCAGAGCTGCTGGATAGGCCATTGCTCTGCCTAGAAGTTCTAAGCTAGCCAGGGCTATATAGTGAGTTGTAGGCTACCCTGGACTATGTGAGACCCCTCTCTAAACAACCAAAGCAAAGCAGAACGAAAGCAAACATATTATATTATAGTGCACTAGAGGCAGTTTTATAAAATAGCTGATGGATGTCCCAGTAAGATGCCTGGAGGCTAAAAATGGAGTGACATGATGATCCCAAAAATTATGAAGCTGAACATTTAATCTACAGTGTACTGTTAACATAGGCATGCCATATGTATAATTTCTCAGTGAATGAGGCTTCCAAGTGAATCTAGGAACTGAATGTCACCTGCAGGGTAAAACAAGCCCACATTTCAATTCATTAATGGGCCAAACATTGCTGCCAAGGATACAGACAGGATTATTCCAAATTGTAGTGGTGGCATTATTACAAAATGCATTTCTGTCCCTCCTGAAGTCACATCAGAGTGAAGTACTTGAAGAACTAAGAAGGTTGTGCTGGCCCACTCCTTCTCCAAGCTCCGTGCACTATAACTGAAGCCAGGAAAAGACAAGTATCTACAAAACCGTCCTCTGCCTTTAAGATAAGTGAGCCACAGAGAAGTCCTCTGGCGTGAGGAGGGGACCACAGGTAGCACGGCTGCAGGACTGATTGAAATAAGACACATTCTGATTTAATTCTATTTACTTAAAATATGTTTTTAAATATTAACAAATTCAGACAAATTTAAATCATGTAACTTTTCTCATCATAATGCAATAAAAGTTAGAAAAAGTAAGATAAGTAAAAAAAAATGATAAGTCATTTCAGGACACTGGAAATTGAATTAAAAAAAAAAAAAGACACATTCTGGCTGGCCCTTGATGAGAGGCTTTTCGTAGAGTTAGGATGATAGGTGACTACTAGGCCATGTCCAAAATCCACTAGTTTGAATACAGTGTATCGCCCACGACACAAAAGGGTAATAAGCAGAAAAAATGGAAGGATTAGAAGGAAAAGAAATTAGTTGAGAAGAGAAAAAGAAACTTCTCCTAACTGAGGTGAGTACTGATTGACACTGTGGAGCTTCGCTCATGCTGACCTTGGCCTGACTAGGAAGGACTGAATAGAACAATATCAAGGGATCATTGGTGACTTCAGCTACCTGGAGCAAAGCCAGGAATCTAGAAGGAAGTAACAAAGGCCCTGAACAATTAGTGTAGCCGTCTGAGTCCACAAGTAAAGGCCGGCTTTATAGCCAAGGCTTCCTTTAGTTCTTGTAACACAATTGTAACAAATATTGACTTCACCACACAGCTCACAGCAGACCTGAAACACGAGGCCTGAAGAGACGGAGCTCTGAGAGCTCTCGCTAATGCTTGTGTGGTGGAAACATCACTGTGTCACAGCTTGAAAACAAGAAAGAAGGAAAAGTTAGAAACTCGAATAGTGTGGAACTGAAATCTTTGTGAGCACACTTTCCTTACTAGTCCCCAGGCAAATGATGCATGCAGAAGGGACGGTGTGAGCGGTGACTGTCCATCAGGAGCAGTCCTACTTCCATCTAAAGGCTCTGCTCCCCCTGCCCCCTTCCTAAGGAAAGGCGAGCATGATAAGATTGGCATCTTGCTAGTGAGGCGCTCTCTGTTAAAAGATGCCCGGCTCGCTGCTCACTGTTCTGCCCCCCTCCAGCTCAGAGGATTTCTGCAGAAGACTGCTGCCACTAGCTTCACTCTCTAGTCTTCCTCTCCAGTGCCCATCTAGGAGACAGAGTCCTAGGCAGGTACTGAGGGGAACAGTGTGCTCATTTGGCCAGAATTTTCTAGATTCTGGATAAACCACTAGTCTATTAGGGCTGCCATCCCACAGAGTAAGAGGCGTAAACAGAAAGGTTTACGAGCGTTCTGAAGGCTGAAAGTCCAAGAGGAAAGGCTTTGCAGGGTGGGTTTCGTCTGAGTCTTTTCTCTTTGGCTTGCGGAGAGCCATCTTCTCGGTGTCCATACATCATGTCTTCTAGGCTACAGTCATCCTTGCTAGCTCTTGCTCCTGTAAGGACACTGATCTTATTGGCCTGGGGTCCTACTCTAATGACTTCATGGAACCCGAATTCTCTTCTTAAGAGCGCTTTCTCTAAGAACTGACACACCGGGAGCCAGGAACACATACTAGTCCGTATCAGATAGCGGACCCTATGCATCCAGCACGTGTTTTGTTACATGGAGGGATGGTTGATGGGGCAGGATTCTGGCAGTTCATTTTCTATATTTAATATACCATTCAAAACATCACATGATCCTTCTATGACTGCCATCATTTAAACTTCAGTGGTTTGAGTAAGAAGAGCCCCATAGGCTCATCTATTTGATTAGTCACTGGAGAGTGGAACTCTTTGAAAGGATTAGAAGGACTAGCAGGTGTGCCTTTGTTGGAGGAAGTGTGTCACTGGGGTAGGCTTTAAGGATTCAAAAGCCTATAGCAGGCCTAGTCTTTCTGTTGCCTTTGATCGGATTGTAGAATACTCAGCTACTTTTCCAGTACCATGTCTGTCTGTGTGCTGCCATGCTCTTGTCATGAAGACGATGGACTAAGCCTCTGAACTGTAGGTAACCCCTTCCATTAAATGGTTTCTTTTCCAAGAGTTACCTTGGACATGGAACAGTGCCGTTAGCCAGCATGCTCCCAGCTACAACATATCTCCATGTTCTTAGTTGTTAAAATGTTCACATTCTTTGTTCAAGTCAAATGTTAAAACAATATGTTTAAGGTATCTTTGAGATGTAGGAGCCCTAATAGTTATATATTGTTCTTTTAATTTTTTTAAATTACATTTTGATCAGAGCTTGGGTGATAAATATCTCTTATACATCATCTCCAGGTGGAATTGGAGTGTCCCATTAAAGTACTATTATTGTTAAACGTGTCAGTTTTTACCCCAGATTTATCTGTTTTTGATAAAACAGCTACAATCCAAGTTCCAATCAAAGACTAGAAACTGATGAATCCAAAATGTTGCACAAAAGCCAAGCTTTTTTTTTTTTTTTTTTTTTTTTTTTTAAAGGCAAAAACAGCTAAATGAACAAAACCTCATCACTGTGGAGCAATGTCTTGAAGGGCACACAACTCATCAGTTCCCTCAGACAAGCCGCTCTCAGAGATCCAGACATCAGGGCTGGAATGGTGGCTCAGAGGCAAGCACTGCACCCCTGCACCCCTGCAGAGCACTGGCATTTAGTTCCCAGCTCAGAGACAAGCACTGCACCCCTGCAGAGCACTGGCATTTAGTTCCCAGCACCACCCTCACTGGGCAGCTCACAACTGCCTGTAACTCTAGCTTCAGGGAATGAGACACCCTCTTCTGCCTTCCATGGGAACCTGCACACACAAGGCATATATAAACATATTCAGACACACACATACATATACACATAAAATAAGTATTTTTTAGAAATATGCAGACATTAATCTGCTTCCATCAGCCTGACATACCATAGCCAGTTTACTTTTAAGAAAAACTAGTGGCCCGGCAGTGATTTTTATGAAGTGTAACCAATGCTCTCTATGTGGCAGTGATGTTTTGTTTTGTAACTTGGCACACTATCTCAAGGAAGAAGAGGAGGTGAAATCAGGGAGCCCAAGGATCTTGCTTGTGCCATGCATGGACCATGGACCAGTCCCTCGGCACACAGCAGCAGCTACTGTGTGGTATGGGAATAAGGTGGTTATTAAAAGGTTAAAGTAAGGAAAAGCTTGAAAATGATACAGAATTTAACACTTAAATTGAGTAAATAAATATATTTTCTTTGACCTATGATGAGCACTTCTGTAGCTTGCGTTTTCTGGTTAGAATTGTACTTTATTTAGCATGGACCACACTCATAAAGTTTGAATAGATTTGTTACTATCTTGTTGTGTTTTATTTCATAAAAGGAGATTATAATGACAAGTAGGGAGCAATGTGCCCATAAAATCCTGTATTTAATTTTAATCATTTATACTTACTTAGTCCACACCTTGGGCAGCAATTTTATTAGTAACTTGTATCTGGTGTTTTCAAGTTTGTCACTTTATTGTATTATAAATTCATGACTCATTGGTTTATGTAAAATGTAATTGTGTCAGAGAGACTCCAAGGCAATCCCCAGTAGTGCCAGCCTCCCAGAAGTCACTCCTTTCTGTCATTCCTTCCCCAGATGATAGACAGGACAGAAGCTCTCTTCAAACAGTAGAATGGGGGAGGTTAGGGATCTTGGTCCCACGATTGTGTTATGATATGAACTGCCATGCTAGCTTATACGCTGGGGCAGTGGGCTCAGTCTTCCTAACGCTATGACCCTTTAAGACTGTTTCTCATGTTGTGGTGACCCCAACCATAAAATTATTTTGCTACTACTTCATAACTGTACCTTAGGTACCATCATGAATTGTAATGTAAATATCCGATGTGCAGGATAGCTGGTATATAACTTCCACAGGAGTCACGACCCACAGTTGTGAACTGTTGCTCTAGAGGTTATGAGTGTTGGCTTGAGAAAAATAGTAACTTACAATTTACATCAATAAATTCACTTACATGTCCTTCAGAAACAAAAAGATGGGAGAACATTGATTCTCGGCAAAGAACTTGTTCTGGAGCTGAGCAGGACAGGACCCAGTAGTTCCAGGAACCAGAGGGATGCTGGATGCTAATGTGGTGTCCACCTTAAAGCGAGGTGCCCTTGGAGAGGGCTGGAAAGTAGCCTTGCTCGGGCACACGTGCTAAAGGGGCTGGGAATGTCTGTGTGTGCGGTTGAGTGTTGGCCTCGAGTTCTCATGGGACAACCAGATACAGTTAATTAAGCGTAAATTTGAGTGTACAGACTTCCTTCTGGGGCTGGCGAGATGGCTCAGCGAGTAAGAGCACTGACTGCTCTTCTGAAGGTCCTGAGTTCAGATCCCAGCAACCACGTGGTGGCTCTCAACCACCCTTAATGAGATCTGAGGCCCTCTTCTGGTGTGTCTGAAGACAGCTACAGTGTATTACTCCAGAGCAAGGGAGCATCCTGAGTTCAATTCTCAGCAGCCACATGATGGCTCACGGCCATCTGTGCAGCTACAGTGTACTCATATACATAAAATAAATAAATCTTTAAAAAACAAAAAGCAAAACTTCCTTCTGAATGAGTTTAGAGTCCTCAGCAAACTGATGACTTTCGAAACATAATGAAGTACCCAGGAAGAGTGAGAGGGGCCGGGTGAGGGTGCTAAGAGCCGAAGCCCAGGAGCGCCTGTAAACATTGGAAGGGAGAGGACTGGGCAGAAAACTGAGCAGTCGGAGAGGAGGAAAGAGGCAGCTGAGACAGGAGGGCATGCTCCAGGCCCTCAGGGTCCTGACAAAAGGTCCCTGGAGGGCCAGACACAGTCTTGAACATAGTGAGCTTTGCGTGTGTGTCCTATTTACTCAATATAATTTTTAATTATTAAATGTTAAGTATTATAGACTTTTAAAAATGAATTTAAATGAAAGTATGTGGCTTATATGCTCACACACGCACACATACGCGTACACATCCCCCACAGGCTTACATAATTTCTTGGTCTTATATAGGAATTGCTAAAGATTTCTAGGACAAGTTTTTTGTTTTTTGTTTTTTTAGCATCTAAACCTAATGGTGTTTCAATTGGGATGTATTTTTATTGTATTTCACTTTGTTATTATGTGATGTGACCACAAATTAAAATGTATCATTTCAGTCATTTTTTTAAAATTTATTTATTGTTATATGGAAGTATGCTGTAGCTGTCTTCAGACACACCAGAAGAGGGCGTCAGATCTGCTATGGATGGTTGTGAGCCACCATGTGGTTGCTGGGATTTGAACTCAGGACCTTTGGAAGAGCAGTCAGTGCTCTTAACCACTGAGCCATCTCTCCAGTCCTTCATTCACTGTTGATGTACAGTTTCATCTGTACGATACTCTCAAGGCTCTTCCGTGCTGTGTGCTGACTTGCCATCCGTATTCTCACCTGGTACTGATCTGCTCACGTGTTTGGACCCTTGCTTTCCGTCCTCTTCTGCGGGCGTATGGCTGTAGACGGCATGGCGATTCCTTTTTAACTCCTGTAGGAATGCTGTTCTGTGGGTGCTGTGCCATTTCCACAGTACCCTCTCAGCCTGCACTCCACCTGCTGTGGAGGGGCTCTCAGTTCTCCCCTTTCATACAGGTTTGTTCTCTCCTGTCCTGTTGACATGACAGTGCTCATCTGAATGAGTGTCAGCTGTTCTCACTGTAGAGTTGACTTTATTCCCCTAATGACTAATTATGGTGAACATTTTTTTCATGCTCTCTTAGGCCTTAATAGATCATTACAGAAACATCGCTCGTGGTTATGCTAATTTTAGATTTTATTCTGACAAAACATGTCTTAACAGATTTATTTTATGTTGCCAATTTTTGGTTCTTCTACTTTTTTTGAACAAATGCTTGATTTTGATTTTGACTAACATTTATGCAAACAACATAAAGGAGAAAATACCCAATCATGCTCTTTTTGTAATTTCATGGTTTTTTTTAACATTTTATTATTTATTTGTATGTATGTTCACAAGTGCTGTGGTGTGTTCATGGAGGTCATCTTGTAGGAGTAAGTTTCCCCTTCTACCATGTGGGTGCTAAAGACTGAACTCAGGTCATCAAAACTGACCGTAGGCGCTCTTACCCACTGTGACCATACAGGTCATCAAAACTGATCGCAGGAGCTCTTACCCACTGTGGCCATACCACTAGCCTGACATACCGCACTTTTGAAAAATTGTCCATGTAGTGTTTTAAAGTTAAGAGGAAATAATATTTAACATTCATGTTATTTTGTTTTATTTAGCATGCTTAATAGTCCCCCTCTTAGAGCTGGGGAAATGTTTTAGTGGTTTAGAGTGCTGGCTGCTCTTCTGTAAAACCTGGGTTCAGTTCCCAGCACCCACATAGAGATCACAACCACCTGGAACTCTAGTTGCATAGGATCTGATGCCATTCTCTGGCTGCCATGGGCACTACACACATGCAGTGCCATGCGTACATGGAGGCAAAACACACACACACGAAATAAAAATAAAGACAGCTGTTTGTTTGTCTGTTTTTCATGAGAGGGCTTCTCTGTGTAGCCCTGGCTGTCCATGAGAGGGCTT
>JADRCD010188896.1:0-15874 GCA_019843815.1 Montemys delectorum | reverse complement strand
CATGAGAGGGCTTCTCTGTGTAGCCCTGGCTGTCCATGAGAGGGCTTCTCTGTGTAGCCCTGGCTGTCCATGAGAGGGCTTCTCTGTGTAGCCCTGGCTGTCCTGGAACTTGCTCTACAGATGAGGCTGGCCGCAAACTTAAAACTAAATAAATCTTTTAAAATAGCCCTCCCTCTTCTCTTCCTCCTCTTCTTCCTCGTCTTCCTCCTCTCCCCCATATTTCAACACAGAGTCTGTATAGCTGGGCTTCCCTTGAACTCACCCTCTTGCCTCATGCTTTTGTGGTGGGATTATGGTGTGCATGTTCCACCACACTTGGCTACTTTATTGTTATTTGATGTTATCCTGCAAGTCTACTTAAAAGCGCATCTGAATCTTTCACAAAGCGTTGGGTCAACCGGAAGGGGTGGCTTGGGGGAATCTGATCCGAGGCAGCTTGTTTCCATGGCTAGAGCTCGCAGTGTAGCTTCACTGCCATTCCCTTGATCTTTTCTTCTGCTTCTGTGCCGGAGAGCACTTGAAGAAAGTGTGAGTTTCTTTATGGATAATCTCACATGCAGAACAGTCCATCTCGTCGGCGGTCATTGCGAAGCCAGGTCTCCGTGAAGTTAATAGGGGGACAGAGCTGCGTTGCTCATTATGCAAGAGTAGAACGGAGAAGCAGGCCCTGCTTCGGTTCTCTGACAGAACCGACAGTTTTGTAAGCAAGTGATCGTTATTACACGGAAGTGCACTTGGCGTCTGCTAGAGTTTTTCAGCCCTTTAAACGGGAATATGTCTTATCTTTTTTAACAGTTGTTCCGAGAAGTACGAATAATGAAGATACTGAACCATCCTAACATAGGTATGCATTCTATACATACAAGCAGTGACTGTTTCCCTGCATTGAAAGGCATGTGAATGTGTATGCTGAAGGCCAGTCAAAGTGACTCTTGGTGCAGTGGCACAGTCCTGGAGGCCCGCAGCTGACCTCTGCTGCTTGATGTCACACGTCAGTACAACTGGGCTTCTGCACACACACTCTCCTTGTTAAATCAGAGAATCAGAGTGCATGCCACTGGCTGGTAATAGAGAAAGAGAATATATACTTTACTAATTAACACTTGAGTTTAATGTACTTTTGATAGGCAAAATAATGATGTATTTGAAGTAAATTAGATACTCACTTCAGTTTTACTGAATTGTTTTAGTACATCTTGATTTTTTTCTCCTTTTACAAATAAGCTTATTGATCAGATATGCTATATAAAATTACTTGATTATAAATAGTAAAGATTATTTTTAATCTACTTATTTTTAAACATTCTCTCTTGCATCTTTAAAGGTTTTCACTGTATGTAGCCATTAATGTGGTTATTCCTGATGAATAATCTCCACAGTATTAGTCAATTGTTTTTACTAGAAGTTATTTTTAATATCACACAAACTTAAGTCTTGTTTTGTTTTTTTTTTTACCAACATGCTATATGATCTTATTGCTGCACTGTTGCTAAGATCCTGTCTTCCTGGCTTTAAGACCCCCCACCCCACTCCTGCCCCTTGCTGTCATTTTGTTTTGTTTTTTAAGACAAGTTCTCTCTATGTAACCCTGGTTGACCTGGAACTCACAGAAATCCACCTGCCTTTGCCTCCCAAGTGCTGGGATTAAAGGCGTGTGCTAAAAATATTCCTCTTTTTTATGGCTTTTTCATCCCAAACACTGTTTTAACTCTAACAGACTGCAGATCACTTTGTGGTAAAGTGTAAGTAGTTTTCTTGCATAGGAGAAATGACTCTCGAGTGACTTTTATTTTAAAATTAGAGTTACTCAGTTTAACAAGTATTCTAATATTCTACTTCCTGTTGCCTAGGGTTGCAGAAAGAACATCCATTGTATGCTGTCAGTTATAGAGTTGTATTTCCTCTTTTTCAGTGAAACTGTTTGAAGTTATTGAAACAGAGAAGACGCTCTACTTAGTCATGGAATACGCAAGTGGGGGTAAGAAGGAGTGGGCCCAGAAAGCACGTCCTGTTTGGTGGACACAGACTTGATGGTCCTGGTAGTTCACTGCAACGTCTGTAGTTTACTAAAATATCCGTTAAGGACCTCGGCACGAAAATGCAGTGCTTGCTTTCAAGACCTGCTGAGCCTACTGTATAAATAGAACTTTTGGCTTATTTAAAAATTACATAGGGATTTTTAAAATGTGCTTTGTCATCTTTTGAGTGTTTTGGTTTAGTTATTTAAATATTAAAATAACATTTGATTTGTAGCCCTTGGCTAAAGCAGAAAATCTCAAATGCAGAATGGATTTAATACAGTGTATGGTGAAAGCACGCTCTAGGTCAGATATTTATTTGACTGACTGCTCATATGTGGCAGATCTTCAGTACACATGTGTTGCCAAGGTAACTTACGGACTGTGGATTTAAGTAAGTGTTGATCTGTAAGTTACGGGTGAGTTGATGGAAGGAGGCAGGGTCCATGTGTAGTACTGAATACAGAATGGACTTTGATGTTACAGGGCCATGAGAAGACTAATGTTTTTAATATTGATTAAATAACGGAAAGAGAATTTTATCTCCTGCACTTTGCTTAAGTGAGAGACACTTGACTGGTCAGGACTTCTTCGAAGGGTGTTTACATTGTATGGAGTTACATCACTGAAAAATAAAAACAAAATACAAAATAGTTAAAGGACATGCTTTAAAAGTACAGAAGATGTAGCAGTTGAAAAATAAGGAAACTGGGATTATTTTACTGGTTCATTAGGTTTTTACTAATTGATAGGAGAGTGTTGCATGGAACTTTGTAAGGAGCCTTTGCGAGAGTGAAGTCGGCAGGTGTGTGTGGCAATGCACGTTGTGTAAACTGGAATGAGAAAGATTTGTTTTGTCAAGGCAACACATTTTACATCACTTCTCAGATTTCTAAATGTTTATTTTAAATATTGAACATGTGTAATTGCTTTTAAGTTGTTTTGCATATTAAATGTCTTAGTAAATTTGCTTTCTCCAAATTTCCAATTGGGAATATTCCAATGTAGGTCTTTCATTTGTTTCTTGGCTTGTTCATTTGTTTCTCTTTTGTGTTGCTGGGGACTGAGCACAGGGGCTGTGCTGGGCAGGTGCTCTACCACAGAGCTCCATCCTGGCCAGTCAGTGTAGATTTCTGATGTGCTGGGACACTACATAATAACTTGCTTTTCTGCCCTTTAACTGTGTACCCATACAAATCCATTCTGTAAGGGTAGGAGCCCTGAACAGTACTTTTATTTCAGTAAACTTAGGTATTATGTTTGTTTGTTTCTCTACATTGCAGTGATCCGAAATTTAGAGATCGGGCTTATGCGTGCTTTGATATAAGAAATGCTGGGCCTTTCAAAGGCAGTGGGTACCTTTTGGCTTTTATAAAAGTCTGCCACAAGTCTCTGCATGTACAAGCTGATTCAGCCACTGATAGTAGGTCCTGTCAACTCTGTAGTGGGGCTGAGGAAGAGGGCAGCGTCTGGAAGGGCAGTGAGAGCGGTGCAGAGAGACAGAGACAGAGAGACTAACAGTCAGTCCAAACCTGCTGGCCCTTGATTCCAGAGAGTAGAAATTAAGTTTCACAAAGTCATGATTTAGTTAACAAAAACAACCATGGCTTTTTAGTGGTGTATCTAGGCTCTTCTTCTTGACTTTTTAAATCTATTGCTGGCAAGGCAAGGCAGGGAAAGAAAGCACTGTTTTTTTTTTCTCTGCAGTCTCCAAATCGTTTCAGGTTGACTGTGATATGCACACTAGTGAGCGTCTGAGTCAGACTGTGGCCACTTTGCCAGGGCCTCTGGTTGGCTAGTGACAGAGCGAGGATCTCCAGTGATCTGAAAGCCGGGGTTCTTCTAGGGTTTTTGAATCATGGCTAATTGAGAGAAGCATGTTAAAGTAGGTGTGGGGTCTCCTGTAACACAGTATTTATTCTTCCTTTTGTTCATGCAAATATGCTTCTAAACACTTATAGGGTACTTGTCTAGCTGTGCATGTCAGGTTAGCAAAGATAGTTGGCCGTCAAGATCACATTCTAACTGGTGAAGCAAAGCTTTGGCAAGAGTGTGAGAAGGGAAAGTGGGGGCATGCTGTGTCAGACTTAAGGCTGCAGTGTGCTAACTGGAGTTAACCCTGCAAACACACATCCAGAGGCAGCTGCTCTGACAGCCAGCTAGAGCATGCCTTCACTTCTTGTTCTCCTTATCCCATTATCAGTCACTCAGTGCTTCATAAAACGCCATGTCCCACATTGTAGACGTGTGTTAGTTTCATCAACACACATCCATTACATATTTGATTGTTCATAGTTTACTTACATGCTAGGGTTCATTTGCATAAATGTCATATCTGTGTACTTAAATACAGGTGTCATTTATTGAGTGCTCACTACATGCTACTCCACCAAGCATATGCATTGTTTCATATAAACCTCACAGCATCTAAGCAGACTCTGGATAGAAACAGACTCTTTATGGGGTTAAAAAGTCTTGCCAATGTCCCTTGGTATTAAGTATGGGGGCTACACCAGGGTATATTCCTAACTGTCGGATGGATCCTGAAGCCTGAGACCGTAACTTGGCTACACTGTGTAAGCCCCTTTAAGCCGTCCTCTGTTTAACCTACGTGTGTATCTGCATTTTGCAGCTGATAAGGTCATAGAAAATAAGTCTCTCTGTTTTACTGAGGAAACATTTCAAGATTTTAACTTAAGATTAACTCTTCTAAATGATTACAGACTGCAGAGAGATATAAAGCATATAGAGATATAGATGCACAGGTTCAATAGAAAATTTCAACACAATTTGCTGTTAATGAGCTCTGCACATATGTGCTGCATGTCCACTGTGCTGTCATGGAGATGAAGATGCGGATGCATATATGGTTGCAGCTGTGGTGAGGTCGGGGCAGCCAGCAGGTCATGTCGGCCAGCAGAGTTCAAACAAGGGTGACAGGCTTCCATGCCATTTGTGGGGTAACCGCTAAGATGTATGAGGACATGAGAGGGCAGAGGCACATTCATAGTACCCAGAGTGCACACATAACAACTCATAGTACACACAGTACACACATAACAACTCATATTCCAGGAAGGATGGACGGAGTTGGAGCAGGCTGTGTGATGGGATTTAAGAGAACAGTAATGACTCCTGTGTAACAGAGTCCGCCGCACACCAGAGCCACATGTGACTGCACTGCCCTGTGGCCTCCCTTCGTTGGGGGGGTGGTAAAGACTTGACTCTTCCATGTAACTTTGGGAGTAGAGAACACGTTTTCTTGGTTATTTAAAAAGAGTTTCTATAAGTCATAAATTGCTACAGATTCTCAATTCCGCATGATTCTCAATTCATTTCCTATTTCTGTGTTAATTTGTGACTTGTATAAACAGCAGAAAATGGTGGACCAAGTGATTCTTGAAAAGAAAAACCAAAACTTGGCATTGTGTACATTGTTAACCAAAATCAGTATGTATTTACTGCCTGCTTTGCCTTTTGATTCAGGTGAAGTCTTTGATTACTTAGTTGCCCACGGAAGAATGAAAGAGAAAGAGGCCCGTGCCAAATTCAGGCAGGTATGGAAAGTGCTGCTCACTTTGGTTTGCTGGTATTCTCGGTGACGCGCAGTGGGTTGGATCACAAGCAACTTTGGAAGTGCATGGGACTTTTTAAAAGAAAAACTCTTCCTTCCACTTTTTAAGAGTGGAAAATTCCTAGAACAGAAACCCATTTTTCCTGAATTTCACCTTAAAATAGTAGTTGCGCATGGTTCTCTTGAAATGACCATGAATGGTAACATTGAACACATTAGACTCAGTGTTTACCTGTGAGTCTTGAAATCTCAGACCAGACCGAGGCAGAGAAGAAATGCTCAGTCCTGTGGGTAGCAAGGAGCTGTTATCAAGTCCTGCGAGCTTTCCTGTGCATCGTTGTACTATTATCTCCTGTGAGTAAATATGTGTTAGTTTTAAAATTCACTTGAGAATTCACTTAAAGAATATGCTCAGTTTTGTTTAGCCATATGTGTGAGGAAAGTGCAGGCATGGCGGTAGACAGAGGTGGGATGCTCACACTTCCAGTTTAGCATCACTGTGACTTACTATAGAAAGGACAAAGTGATGGGAGGGGATTTTTTTTAAACACATTTAGAATTTTACTCTTAACTTTTACAACTGCATTAAGTTTACTTTTCTTTCTTTTACAAAATTTTTTAGGAAAAAAAAAACCTTGCATATAAAAAAATTGCACATCAAAGTTAAGTGGACCCAAGTCTGTTCATCTCAGTGAACTTCTCTGTACCATTTAGAGGCGCCTGTCAGGACTGAAGCCATGAGCTTTCACACTGCACTGTACACTGCCACTGTCGGATACATTTATGTACTTATCCACCACCAAAACTGAAACCTTCCTGGTACAGTTAGAACTAAAGGTTATCTTTGTTTCTCTCAGGACCTGTGTCCTGTGGCTGTACCCAGCCCTTCCTCATCTCCTTATGATTAGCCTTTCTCCTTCTCTTTTCTTTGTATGCCCACATGGACATTTTTTACACAGGTGCATATATTACATATACACATAGATCCAGAATATGAGGAAGAGCATGTGCGATTTCCTTAGGTTGTGTGACTTCACTTAATTTTATACATCCATTTCCTTGTAAATGTTATCATTTTTAATGTTAATATTCCATTTCTATATACCAAATTTTCATTAACTATTAATCTGCTGTTGGACAACTAAGCTGAAAAAAATTAAATATACTTTATAAATTATATAGAAATGACTAGTGAATTATGAATTGTCCATAAAATATACTGGAGTAAAGCTTCAGCGATGTGTTATCTCCTAGACTTGCCCTTAGTGGTTTAAGAATTTTTATTTTAAAGTCATTTAGCTCTTTGCCTGTGAACACTGCACAGATCTGCAGTTGAAGATACTCTGTAAACCGTGTGTCTGAGCAGCGTCTCATGGAGGCTAAGTCACTGAACAGTCTTCATCCCTGAGCGTGAAGACAGCCAGCTCCACCTTGTGCCCTGACCTTCCAAAGTGATTGTGGAGTGGCTTTGTTTTATAAGTCTCTGGTACTCAGGTAGATCCCTATAGCCATTCTTAGTAGGTGGGGGGCTATGACATGGCTCAGGGAGCAAAGTCATTTACCACCAAGACCAACCCCTGACTGTTGTCCTCTGGCCTCAACACACATCACACTCAGGAGCTTGCTGTAACCTCATACACCAAGTGCACACAAAAATAGTGGATGTAGGGCAGTGGATCTTCAAGATCCTCCCTGCTGTACAGAGCTGTCACTCCACTCAGCAAGCTTTGCTTGCTTGCCTTTGAAAAGCAAGACAAACAGCAGTGGCTGTGGAGACCGCTGGTGACGGGAAAGCAGCAGTGAGAGCCCGGGCTGTGTTCAGCCTTTCCCTTACATTCTCTCCTATCTGGGTGGGACTTCGTGCCCTCTGCTCACGCACACCAATGAGCTCCCTCCTTGTCGGTTGTTGTTAGCAGCAGATGAGCCAGAGCGCGTTCCCTTTGGGATGATTTGTACTTACCCTTTGTCTTTTAGCCTGCTGGTTTTACTTACTTGCCCAAAACACAAGTGTACAAAGTTGTTCTGAGTAAAGAGGCTTTGTGTTGTAAAATTGTGCAGTAAGCCAGCCAGCATGGTCAATGGAAACAGTATAGAGTTTAGGTCAAGATCTGGAGCTCTAGCCCACCCCCAGTACTCACACACACACACACACACACACACACACACACATCATAGTATTAGGGCTGCAGAGGTGGCTCAGCAGTTAAAGGGTGCTTCCTGCTTCCAGAGGACCCAGTTCAATTCCCTGCACCCACATGGTAGCTCACAAGCATCTGAACTTCCAGTCCCAGAGTACCCCATGCCATGCCCTTTTCTGGTCTCTGTGAGCATTTTACACATGCGGCACACAGATGTAAATGCAGACAAACACCTGCTTATATAAAATGAAAATCAATCTTATTTTTAAAAGTATAATATTGATTCCAAGGTCAAGGCTACTTCTTAGAGAAGAGGAGTTCCTGACCAATTTATAAATCATTGCAAAGCTATTCCATAACACACGAGGAGCCTGAAGGTCAGTGCGGGCCTGCTTACTAATCCTGTTCTCAAGGTCCACAATGGAAGGATCATAGAGAAGGTCCTGCATCCTGCTTGTGGGGATGCTCTCAGCTGGCAGAGGGCGATGTAGGTCAGGGCGATGAAACATGGGCTTGTGAGTGGTGGCTCACATGGAGAGTCGGAAGCCACAGTGTCTCCATGCCTGACATGGCCCTTTGTTGGCAAACGTGTGACACTGCAAGTGCCCCTACTGGACACTAGCTCCGAGGTCACAGTCTGTGGGAAGGAGACATGCTTCATGCAGCATCCTCTCGTGCTAGCATCCATTGTCAATGCTTTGGAGCTCAGGAAGGTTCTTATTCCAGAACTGTCTAGAAACTGGTTGTATAGTGACGATCCTGGCAGTGTGAACTCGTGGCCTCTGGTCACACTTGGTAGCCAGACCACTGTGGCATTCAAGTATGTGGCTTATACAAGACAGCAAGCGCTGTTACCAGCAAATTTCTGTCACCCCAGAGAAAAGTAGCCTGGTCCTCTGAGCACTGTTGCCTATAGAGTACATGCAGATGTGCCTTGTGACTTACACACGTAATAGAGTGAAAGTCAACTCTTAGAACCCTTTGAAGCATGATGCTCCGATTGTTCTGGTCTGCTGTGTGTAGGGACTCATACTTGAAGATGCTCACAGCATTGTCATGCTGCCCCAAACATTTAGTGCCCATGCAGTGCTGCTCTTCTGGATCCAGGGTCATCCACCAAACTGTCCCCCAAAGCTTGATTCTGTCAGCTCTATGGATATTACTCTCTCTCATTAACACAGCTCATCGCTTTACCCCCGTTCTCCCATGCCAACAATCTCAACTGTTCCTGTCCTTCAGGGCTACCCTCAACCAATGGTCCCTCCTTCAAGAAGCATTTCTGATGGCAGTCATCCTTTTCCTCGGCCCCCCACTTCCCTGCACCTCTGCATCTCTGATTACCTGGACTATAGTCACTCACTCTCTTAATGAAACTGTAAGCTCTGTAGTGTTCATGTGTGTACTCCCCCAGGAACAAGTACATAGCAGGTCCTCAGTAAACTGACTTGATTAAAATGAGTTTCATTGAGATCTTTATTCATTGTGCATTGGTAGTTTTGTTTTTTAAGTCCACGTCTTGTCGTGGAGCCATGTTGACATACATGCGAGTAGCTTTCTGGAATGCCACCCTCAACTATGCTTTGGGCTCTTCCCTTCATTCTGGTAGCATAGCAGACTTCATACCACTCTTAGACTGCGACAGTCTCTCTTCCGTCTCCATCTGTGAATGGCTAACCTGCATCTACACTGGATTCGCATTTAACTGACCCCACAGCTCCGCACTAAAATGAACATCCTTTGAGGCACCAGTGATAATTACACATACAGGGTAGCTCCTTATTGATTGCTGTTGGGCTCTTTTAAAGAATTATCACAGAAAAGCTTATAATCTACTGCTTATCTATATTTGAGGCCTTTACGTAGTTGGGCACTTTCCTGTCTGGCCCTTACCTCAGAGTCCCACACACTAGTTAAAGGCTGTGGCTGCAAAATGTGTATGCAGTGCACGGTCCTTTGCCCAGCAAAACTAGGGGCAAGTGTAACACTGACTTGTATCTTATTTCTTGATTACTTTTTTTCTTTTTGAGCGTAGCTTTTTTTTTTTCCTATCTCTTTATATTTGAGCAGAAAATCTGAGATGTTGTCAAACACTTGACTGATTAGTTCTGGATAAGTTAAGGGAATATGCCTTGAGTAAATACGATGTAGTCCCAGATCACTGTGCATTAACTCCAATCAGCCATCTTGAACGCTAGTTTACATGTGCCAACATTGTAGTAAACCCTTGTTCTAAACTACAAATGATATACTTTGACTCATATGAACAGAGAAATTTAACTTGTATAAACAATTTCCATAGATGTTGACCAAAAAAAATGGTAGTATGTTTTCCCAAAAGAATATTTACTTCCCACATTTAAATGTTTTATCTCTTTAATAAGCATAGTTTTCTAAATTAAAGGAATCATGAAATTGCTATTACCTTTAAAATCAAAGTTAGTACTTTATCCAAATTGAAAATGATAAATATTAAAATTAAGTATTTAATCAAAAAATAATTTTGACTTTTTATCCAAATATTTCTTTTAGATTGTATCTGCTGTACAGTATTGCCATCAAAAATGTATTGTTCATCGTGATCTTAAGGTAAGCTGTTGCTTTTAACATTAAGATGTAATAACAAGGAGGCTGGGGAGAGGGCTTGATGAATTAGGGCCCTTGCTGTGCAGGCATGAAGGCCTGTGTTCAGATCCCCTAGGAAGAACCTGCTAGGGCCGTGCATGCCCAGGAGAGCTCACGGAAACAGCCAGGTCAGGCTCAGTGACTGATTCTGTCCTGAGAGAATGTAGCAGAGGTGAGACAGCAGGATGCAGGGTGTCCTCCTCTGGCCTCCACACAGGCACACACACTATGTTCTTATACACACACTTAAAATGTGTCATACTTAGGGCTGCTTCTTGGATTACCCTATCCTGACTCAGTGGCCCAGGATAGGGTGGTTGATGGTGAATTGTCACCATAGCTTAAAAGGTCACTGTATTCAGCAAGCACATGAGAATGTGGGCATGGCAGTTTCAGAGTCAGAGTCAGAGGACTGGACTGACTGTTCACTCCATAGTTTAAATAGATAAATAGAGAATTCTGTCCTCATAGAAAAGTGTTCTAGGTCCCATCTAGACAGAAATAATGTCAAAGCACAAGGCAAAAATATGTGCTTGCCGTGTGTAAGAACCAGAGTTCGTTCTTAGCACCAAAGTTCAAAATAAGAAGAGGGTTTTAATGCATTGACGTGCTGGTTAGGTCTTTGTCAACATGACAGAAGCTAGAATCTTTAGGCAAGAGTGGCCCTCAATGAGAAAATGCCTTCATCAGGTTGGCTTGTAAACAAGCCTGTGGGTCATTTTCCTGATGAATTATTAATATGGGAGGTCCTAGCCCACTGTGGGTGGTGCCACTCCTGGTCAGGCGTTTCTAGATGGCATAAAAAAGCCAACTGAGTGAGCCCTGAGGAGCGAGGGGGTGAGTAGCGTGCTCCACACCCTCTGTAGCAGCTCCTGCCTCCAGGTTCCTGATTTGAGTTCCCCCCTGACTCAGGGGACTGTGACTAGGGATGTGGAAGCCAAATGAACCCTCTCCTCTCAAGCTGTTTCTCTCCATGGTGTTTACCACAGCAATAGCAAGTAAATGCTTGAGATGAGAATAATATGTATGGTAGAAATGGTTCTGGTCAAACAAGCTTCAAGAGCTTGGGCTTAAGTGTTTCTGTTCTGTCTCTTGTTTTTCCTGTTGTCTTCATTCTCCAACATCTTATTTCTACTTTTCTTTTTAACTATTCTTATTGCTTTTATCAATTGGCATCAAACTTGGATTCTGTTTAAATGTACTGCCTTACACAGTGGTCAGAAATCTAATTCTGTATTCTGGTTCTATTCTTCTGGCCTATGTACCCCCTGCTCCAGATGTTTGTGTAACAGTTCTTCTCTTGGAAGGTTTAGGGGGAAATCATTCCTACAGCAAAAAGGATGGTGGTTACCATTTTCCTTTGTTTGATTCATATAGCTCAAAAATCACGTTCAACAACTGTGTGTTCAGTCCAGTCCAGGGGAGAGATAGTTCCCATATACCCGTGGACAGAGACCTCAACATTACATACTGGTCTCTTAGGAGGCAATGTGCTTACTTAGATTTCTATCTAGACTAGCAGTTCTCAACCTGTGAGTCGTGAACCCTTTGGAGGTCAAATGACCCTTTTCCAGGGTCACATATCAGATATCCTGCACATCGCATATTTATGTTAGGATTCACACAGTAGCAAAATCACAGTTATGAAGTTGCAATGAAAATAATCTTATGGTTGGGGGTCCCCACAGCATGAGGAACTGTATTAAAGGGCTGCAGGTTAAGAACCACTGCTTTAGAAGTTTCTGAGAAACTAGGTATGCCCACCCTACTACAATGGCCAAGGAGACTTGGGCCCTTGTATCAGGAAGGCCTTTGTTGTTGTTGTTGTTGTTGTTGTTGCTGCTGCTGCTGCTGCTCAGCCAGTGAGTGCTGATTTAATGTGACTCTCCCAGACTCCACATACTCATTTTCATAGTATGTGTTTCCACTTTTATTTGTTGGTTTCTCTTTCTTTCCTTCTTTTCTATTTTTTTTCCTTTTTGGCAGGGGGTCGGGTGGTCAGGGGGTCGGGTTTGGCTTGGGTTTGGGTTTGGGGATTTTTGAGACAGGATCTTACTGTGTGGCTAGCCAGCCTGACCCGGAACTTGCAATCTCCTGCCTTAGGTCCCCAGGCTGAGATTATGTGCATGTGCATGGCCTGGGCCAGTGTCCCCACAGGCCTCCCCAAGTGACTCATAACTCTGACAAGTTGACAGCTAACACTAGCCCCCACTGTTGTAGTTAGACAAGTGTGAGATAAGCTAGAACACCAGAAAGGGAAAAGGAAAGAGCAGAGGCTTGGAGGAGGGAGACACATGGCAGGCCCTCCAGTGAAGCACAAGGTCCTCTGATTTCATCTCCATCAGTTTTCCTCCTCCGTGGCCTCTGGCCGAGCACATCTACAAGCCCACCTGGAGCTTCATTGGTCTGTTTGTTATTCACCAGTTGAGTTAGACTTTGAAATGAAGCGTGCACCGAGCAAGTGGCCGTTAAGTTGCTTGTGTTTATAGAAGACACTTCCATTTTTATCTTTGGGTGATTGCTTTAGAGTTTTAGGAAGAGCCTCTCAAACACGGGAGCAGAGTCCTCGCTTCCTACAGAACGTGACTCTAGACAGGACTCTACTTTTAGAACAGCAAGTGTTGCTGAAAGTAAAGTCTGTGGGAGCCAACTGTCCCCGTTTGTTTCCTTCACTGAACAGGACTTCGTTGAGGAAACATTCTATAAGAGAGGATGTAGGACTGAGTAAAGGATCGGGGAGGCCCTGGAGCTTAGCATCCCCTGGCTAACTTACATCTGAGGCGGTGACATCGCTCTGTGTTCCTTAGATTAGCTCCTGTTAAAGTGCAGTTCCAAGATGCCTCCTACCATAAAGTTTAAAACATTTAAGATAAACTTGGGGGGGAGGGATGTGTTTATAGCTCCTGTGAGCTTTCCTTTTTGAGTGTCAAAATTCAGACTTCCACAGATGTTGTTTGGACAGTCATGCACTGCAAAATTTAATGTTACATTTTAAAATGAGAGGCACGCACACGAGAGCTTAGACTCTGAGACAGGTGCAGCATTCTTATTCTGTGCACGCTTTTTACATTGTCCTTTTTATTATTTTCCTCTTAGGCTGAAAACCTTCTCCTTGATGCTGATATGAATATTAAAATTGCTGACTTTGGTTTTAGCAATGAATTCACAGTGGGGAACAAATTGGACACATTCTGTGGAAGCCCGCCTTACGCTGCCCCCGAGCTTTTCCAAGGCAAGAAGTACGATGGGCCGGAAGTGGATGTGTGGAGTCTGGGCGTCATTCTCTACACGCTGGTCAGTGGCTCGCTGCCGTTTGACGGCCAGAATCTAAAGGTATATGCCTATTTGGTGCTGATGTCCTTTTCCCCCGGAGCTGTACTGTCAACCGCTGCTTAACACGTACTTTCCTTCTTTGACAAAGGAACTTCGGGAGCGAGTCCTTCGAGGGAAGTACCGCATTCCCTTCTACATGTCCACGGACTGTGAGAATCTCCTGAAGAAACTGTTAGTGCTGAATCCCATAAAGAGAGGCAGCCTGGAGGTGAGCGCTCTGTGTTCTAGGTGCACTCTCAGAACGCAGTCTAGATGCTGCAGAGCCAGGGCTCTCCAAGGGTTTATTTCTTCTTGGTTCTTCGGTGAGTCGTTAACAATGGAGACAAAATTAACTTTTGAAGATGATAAACCTAGTCTTTGTCAGAAACTATGTGGTCCAAAACAAAGAACCTTTATGTTGGTGTAAGGCTAACCAGATATTTGAAGGTTGAAAATGACTAAAAATTCTAACCCAGTTAATTCTTCACTATCTGAAATCATGCAATACCAAATAGAAACTTGAGTACAGAAATTTAGAGATACGTGAATAGAGCATACTGGGCAGGTGCTGTCCACTTAGCATGGCTGTGGCCCACCGGTTTACATGGCCTGTGTTACAGAACCAGCAGAGACCAGCAGAGGTTCCTGGGACCCAGACCCTTCCTTACAATGTAATTACGAAAACTTATGATCTTAAACGTTTTCCAATCTGGGTTTTCTTTGGTATTTAAAGTTTGGGGTGCTTGTTTGCTTTGTTTGCTTGTTTGTTTTTGAGTGTGTGTTAGTGTTTGCCTGTATGTATGTGAATTACATACATGCAGTAGTTTCAGAGGCCAGAAGAGGGGGATAAATCCCCTAGACTAGAGTTGCCTTGTGGGTCTGGGAATTGAACCTTAGAAAAGTGCTTTTAATCTAAGACATGCCTTCAGCCCCTTCATCTGTCTTTGGGAATATCTTGGCCTATACTAAGAGAATCTCAGAGACTCAGTACTCATTCTTACCTACATTGGAAGCACAGGGAACTCAGAGACGCTCTTACATGTGAGTAGCTTTAGCTCAGGTGTTTTGTGGTTCTCTGGGAAGAAAAGACACGCTAATGGTGCCGTGTGCAGTGGGCTGAGCCCCACTCCTCTCAACTTACTTCCAACCATTCACAGAAAAGCATGTGGTCTCTCAGAGTGGGAAACCATGACTCTTCAGTTCTAAAGGGCTGGAACTCCAGTAGAGTGCCACCCTCTCCCGTCCCTGCTCTGAGATGATCCCCCCCCCCCCCCCCTTTTTTAAGATTTACTTAAATCATGTATATGTGTGTTTGTGGATGTGTGCCAATGCTGGGAGAGGCTAGAGATGTAGATGGGACCCACCTGTCAGCTCCCTGTCGGTGACATTCCCAGAGGTGAAGCAGCACTTCACAGGGCAGAGTAGAAGGGACAGAGTCGCCTGGGAGACTGCACACCCATCTCTGTGGGATCCTAATAAAGATAACTGTTTCCCTCAAGATGACTAATTTACTGACTTGAATGTTGACTAGAATAGCTAGCCAGATGTTTATTCTTTCATTCTTGACATTAAAAGGATGAAAATGATCCAAACCTCGTGGTTCAGGTCAATAAACCAAGCTACTGAGGAGGTAAGGATCGAGGCTGGCCTCAGCAACTGAGCAGCAAGTTGTTCAGCCCCTCGCAGTCTTTGTCACTTTGTGGCCCTTGTTGATGCCCACAGCCAAGGGGTACAGGGTCATAGCTGCAGACAGCGGGGTTTACGACTCTAAGTTTGTGAACAGACACCGTGACCATGGCAACCCTTATAAAGGAAAACATCTCATTGGGGCTGGCTTACAGGTTCAGAGGTTCAGTCCATTGTCATAGTGGGAAGCATGGCCGTGTCCAGGGAAACATGCTGCTGGAGACGGAGCTGAGAGCTCTCCATCTGGATCTGAAGGCAGTAGAAGGGGACAGTCTCACTCTAGATGTAGCCTGAGGAGAGCCCTTCTCCAGAGTGACCCACTTCCTCCAACAAGGCCACACTCCTAACAGTGCTACTCCCTCTGGACAGACATTCAAACATGTGAGTCTATGGAGGTCACACCTATCCAGACACACAGGAGGCCAGGCCAGTGGCTGAGGCCAGGTCACACCTATCCAGACACACAGGAGGCCAGGCCAGTGGCTGAGGCTAGGTCACACCTATCCAGACCACCACAGGAGGCC
>JADRCD010188893.1:0-16099 GCA_019843815.1 Montemys delectorum | reverse complement strand
AGATTAAGTACTACCTTGGTACTTGGGAAGATTAAGTACTACCTTGGCTGCCACTCCTCTCCCACAGCAAGGTCGGGCTCAGGTGGATCTTTTCTGTGGGTTCTCCCTTACACTTCACCAGTAGTATCCTTTGATTCATCTTGCACAGTTTTTATTTATTTCTTTAGTTATTCTTCTCTTATATATTACATACTAACTGCAATTTCCCTTCCTCCTCTCTTCACAGCTTTCCCACCCCCTTCACCCCTCCCCCAAATTCACACCTCTCTGTTTCCCTTCAGAAAAGGGCAGGCCTCTGAGGATGTCAACCAACCACTTATCAAGTTGCAATAAGACTACACACATCCCCTCACATTAAGGCTGGATGAGGCAACCCAGTAAGAGAAAAAGGATCCCAAAAGCAGGCAAGAGTCAGAGACAGCCCTGCTTCCACTGTTAGAAGTCCCACAGGAAGACCAAGCTACACAACTATAACACATACTCAGAGGACCTAGCTCAGACCCATGCAAGCTCCCTGATTTTCTGGCACAATTTCTTATACCTCTTATATTCCCTTTCATTTCATTTTTATCCTGTGGCTAAAGCCCTTATCGTCAAGAGATCACATTCCAGATAACTATAAAAACTCTCCCTAGGTCCCCTTCATCTAGGACTCTGTCCCTTTCCACAAAGAGTTAAAGGTAATCTGAAATGAGCAGCATGAGTGGGCAGGCATTACATTCATGATGTTAAAGAAGAGGATGTTCGCTGGTGAGATGGCTCAGCGGGTAAGAGCACCGACTGCTCTTCTGAAGGCCCTGAGTTCAAATCCCAGCAACCACATGGTGACTCACCACCACCCAAATTAGATCTGATGCCCTCTTCTGGTGTATCTGAAGTATACTAATGTATAATAATAAATAAAAATCTTAAAAAAAAAAAAAAGAAGAAGAAGAAGAAGAAGAAGAGGATGTTCTGGGGTGAAGGCAGGAGAGTGAGTTAGTTGGAGGCTTTCTAGAGGCACGGTGACCTGTAAAGGTTCATAATTGCAGCAAAGGACAGAGTCCCGCACCCAGGGGAGGCAGAGGAAAAGGCTTGATATGTAGGTTGGATCAGACTCTGTTGCAGCTCAGACCAGATCCTACAAAATGTGAAACCAGCAGGCACAGCAGGCACAGAAGAACCTTTCAGATTTCCTCCATGTGTTGTTTTATTTTTTACTGCATAGCTTTAAATACAAAGTCACACACTTCCTAAGCCTGACAATGACAACTATACCTCAGATTAGTAAACAGACGTCAGGAAACAAGCCATGAAGCAGTGCTTTCCACATGTTCTTCAGGTCAGACTGGTTTGTCTCTGCTGTTCAGATCCACTAGTCTTCATGACTGAGCAGTTACTGAGAGAAACTAAACTCCTTATAATCCTTAAGGACCCATCTTTTATTAATAGCAAATACCGTGTGGCTTATTTTTTCAGTTATGCATCACATATTTAATTCTTTGTTTTAGATTTCAGTTTTCTGGTATATGCCCTATTTAATGACACAGGAAACATTCAAGCCAGCGCGCTTCAGTATTTAGAGCACATTAGTGCTGCTCAGAGTAATGGCCATTTAGAGGAAGAATGTAAATGTCCACACGATCAAAGAAGTTCACGCTTATACAAACCTACTCTGGGTATGTGATGTACTATCTGCTCTCATTTCATAACTGATGAGAGATTTAAAACAGAGGGAAGAAGGCTCAACAAATCAACACAATGCTTCCTTCTTCCAAAGGAAGGGAAAAATCATAATTGCCAGTTTGAAAAGGCTCAGTTCCATGTTAGCAACAACTTAAAAAGCAGAGCAAAGCCCCATAAATATAAAGCATTAGAGCAGCTGTCCCAACTAGTGACAGCGTGCAGACATGTGAACAGCATGAGGCTGGGACGGTATTTCTGAGTGATTTCCTGTCTCAATAATCATTCAAATTATAGGGAAAATAACCCAAGGTAAGTTGTAGCATCGTCTTCACCATAATGACTGAGGTATATAAACAAGCCAGGACAGAAGAAAACAGAGTTATCATGTGCAAACTGTAAGGTGTTTGTTCCTATTAGAAAAAAAAAATTGAAAGCAATTCAGTTCTACGGCAACAGTGATCAAGAGCAAAGCTGTTCCAAGTTGGAAGCTGTGCCCATTACTGGGTTGTAAGAGAAGTTAGTGGGTTCAGACACACTTTTAAAATAAATGAAATAGAGCAGACTAGGAGAAATGGCACATATATTACAATGACAAGCTAGTTATCAGATGCTTGCAGTGATGGGGAGATAAACCAACCAAGGACCTGCCTTGAGCTCAGTAAGTGCTCTACCACTGAGCCAGATCCCTAGCCCCACATTTAGGTATCGTCTCATGAAGTTTTTTTTTTTTTTTTTTTTTTTTAGTTTTTCGAGATAGGGTGAAGTTTTTTAAAAAGTTTTTAACATATATACACATTGATGAAATGTATATATGCAACCAAAAAGGACTAGTGAGATACTCAGAGGCAAATGATGTATGTTAGTCTTTGTAGAGGAGCCAGTTAGGTGGCCAGGACCCATGCCAGGCAGCTCACAATGACCAAGAACTCTAGTTACAGGAGATCAGATACTCTCTTCCCACCTCCACAGACAACAGCACTCATGTGCACAGTCACATAGGTATACACATAATTTTAAAAATATAAAAGTATTTCCATTACAGTCTTTCCTAAACTATTTAACTATACATAGAGAGATTCTTTCTTGTGTGTGTGTGTATGCATTTGCGTTCATGTGGTGTGTGTGTGTGTGTGTGTGTGTGTGTGTGTGCCAGAAAACAATCAATCTCAAGTTCATCCTCAAGAACATAGTCCACCTTCCAGAAAGGTGTCTCACTGGTCTGCAGCTCACCAATGAAACTAGAATGGTTGGCCAGCAAGCCCCAAGGATCCTTTTCCTCTGCCTTCCCAGTGTTGGGATGATAAGACAACAGCACTCGCATGCACAGTCACATAGGTATACACATAATTTTAAAAATGTAAAGGTATTTCATATTATAGGATACTAGTGAAATTAAAAAAAAAAAAAACACTATGACCTACCATAAGGCAAACTTATTTTATCATGGTAGGAGTAAATGTAGGAAGAATATTTTTAGGAATTTTGAGTCCAAAGTTTAGGTGTCTAATATTGTAAACTATGTAAACCATATTTTACAAGAATAACAAAAATGTGTTTATTCAAGTATTCACAAACGATGCACTGTTTGCCTTCTGTATACAAGACATGATTCAAAGTTAAGGAAATAGAATATCAAACAAAATCGAAACCCTGCCCTAGTGAAGTGGGAGCTCTTGCAGAGATAAGTAGTTACAGTACTTGATGCAAAGCTAAGTGCTTAAAATAGCTCTCAGCTGAACCTCATAATCCTATGAAGCCAATCATACTGTTTATCTTTCTTTTATATATAGGGTTCGAGAGTGAAAGAATTCATTAACATGTTGGAGATCAACTAATCTCTCATATTTATATACACCCAGAATTGAAACTCAAACCTAAACTGTCAGATTTGAAGGCTCTGCCCTTAGCCTCTATGCCTGTGTCTGTGGGAAGGTAAAATATGACCCTGCCCAGCCCTAGATGGTTTCTAACACTTACACAGAATGGTGACTTTGGTAAAATCATTTCAATTACAGTCTTGGGTTTCTTGCCTTTCTGAAACTATATAACTAGATATAGAGATTCTTTCGTGTGTGTGTGTGTGTGTGTGTGTGTGTGTGTGTGTGCGTGTGTGTCCTCGACAGAGAACAATCTCAAGTTCATCATCAAGAGCATAGTCCACCTTCCAGAAAGGTGTCTCACTGGTCTAGTGTCCACCAACTAAGCTAGAATTGGTTGGCCAGCAAGCCCCAAGGATCCTCCTCCTCCTCTGCCTTCCCAGTGCTGGGATGGTAAGCCACACGCCACTACACCTGGCATTTTTACATAACACTCAGGTGCTTGTGATATCTCCCCAGTCCTTAAAGACGAAAACTCTTTAAACAGTGAGTCAAACTACAGCCCAGTTTCATTAAATATGATTTGGAATATACCCATTAAGCCATCAGCTACTTTTTATGTCTTAAAAATTTTCAAGATGGCTCCTCGGGTGGCTGAGACAGAAGGATCTAGTTCAATTCAAGCCTGGGCAACTTAGTGAGACCCTGTCTCAAAACAGAATTTAGAGGCTAGAGAGGTGGCTCTGTGGTTAGTACTTGCTGCTCTTGCAGAGGGCACAAGTTGAGTTCCCAGCACCCACACAGTGGCTTACAATGGTCTGTAAGTCCAGCTCCAGGGGATCCAACTCACTCCTTGGCCTCCTCAGGCACCAGGTGCTCGTGTGGTATATATCCATCCATCCAAACATTCAGGTACATCAAATAAAAATAAATCTTAAAAGAAATTTAAACTTTAAAGGAGGGCTGGAGATGTAGCTCAATAGTAGAATGCTACTAGCATGCACAAAATCCTGGGTTCAGTCTCTAGTACTGTTTTAGAAAACAATACACAGTCAAACAACAAGAACAAAAGAAAGAGTGGGGGAAAGGTATGCCAATGGCAGAGGACTCAACACTGTGCTGGTGAAAATCTCCTGACTAGACTCTCACAATCACCCAGTTTTAGCAGGTGAGTGACTTTTCACAGGCCTACTCGGATAGCCAGTCCCTACCTGGATCCTGTGAGTTTGAAAGACATGTTGAGAGATGCCAGGACTACATATGGGCAGCTAAGCATGCGTGTCAGCCTTGGCAAGCACGATAAAGGCGGTGGCGGTCCTATCACCCCACTCCCACACTACTTATCTGCTATCTGATCCTTGCAAGTAGCAACTGTTTTTGCTCTGCTCTTACTGTGTGCCTATTGCCGAAAGCAGAATACCGAACGTGGCAGGCAATCAGGAACATTTACTAAGTGAATAGCTATATTGTGTAAGTGAGTTCGTCCTTGAATTTTTATAAAGCAAAAAAGGACCAAACTCGAACAATATATTCATTTTCAGCTCTAAGACATCTACACTTCTTTGAGCAGGAATTCATAAGTACATCACACAGAGTATTAGTAAAGCCATTCCAGGACATCCGGCCTTGAAAATATGCCCGTCACAGATTTTACAACATCTCCCTTTGGTCCTGCATGACATAAACAAGATGATTTTTATCCTGTACAAGCTACTGGAGCCAGCACGGCTTTCTCTTTAGGAAGCAGTTGCTGTGGCAGGAAGAGAAGCTAGCTACTGTAGAAACAACACAGTACATCTGACTGGTCAGCTCAAACAAGAGGGATGTTGATGCTCCCAAAACAATGAACAATGGCAGCCACAAAGCTTAGCTGTCTCAGAGGTGGGGAGAAACAAACACTTCACAACTGGCTGAATGGAATAATCCGTGACTATGTAGCAAAGCACATGCTTTTCTCTGAAAACTGCATGGTTACTTTTCAAACTGTGTTTTAGTGTATGCTTCAATCAACTGTCAATTAGGAATTATCTTTTAACCTTTTAAGGTGGTTTTTTTTTTTAACCAAAAAGATAAAGTAAATTATCATTCATCCCATTATCTTAAGTAATAGCTCTAATTCATACAATAACTTGACCAACTCACAAAACCACTAGTTCACAAAGTTAGATATTAATCAATTTATTTCTGAAGATTGAAATGTAAGGATTACAACATTAAAGTATACTCCCTTATCAGTGCTTTTCAAACCACATCCAACTTTAATGAGGGAAGAGGTTAGCTGCTGAATATTTCAGACTTGTAGAAGTTTATAACACATAAACTATGGGTAGAAACTACAGGGGGTCAGGAAATTCTAGAAGGCATTCAGTCCTCTAACTTAAGACTCATTTTCAGTATATGCAGCTAGACATAAAAAAAATAAAAAAGTGATTATCCAGGCATGATAGCACATGCCTTTGATCCCAGCACTGGGGAGGCAGACGCAGGAGAATCTGGGTTTGAGACCAGCTTGGTCTAGACAGAGTTACATGGTGAGACGCTGACTCAAAAAACAAACAACAAGCCGAACAGTGGTGGTGCACGTCTTTAATCCTAGCACTCGGGAGGCAGAGGCAGGCGCATTTCTGAGTTCCAGGACAGCCAGCACTATTTAGAGAAACCCTGTCTTGTGACATTCCTATAAGTTCAATGGCTCCTTCTGCTTAAGTTTTGAAGATATTTTAAGGTGGTCTAGCTGTGTAGCTCAGGCTGGCCTCAGACTTGTGATCCTGCTACTTTGGTCTTCTGAGTGCTGGCCATCATGTATGCCACCATGCCTAGCTTCTTTCTGCATATTGTTTGTGTGCAGATCATGTATGCCCCTATATGTGTGAAGAGAGGGTGTACACTCCCAAATGCATGTCTAAGGAAGCCAGAGGAAGATGTCAAATATCTTCCTCTCTCGGGCTCCACAGTGGGTCTCTCTGAACCTGAAGATTACCTGTTCAGTTAAGTTTCCAGGATCCTCCATCTGAGGCTAGGTTACAGACACACATGCCACACAGGGCTATTATGTGGGTGCTGGGGATTTGAACTCAAGTCTTCTTGCTTTCAAAATAAGTGCTCTTACTTACTGAGCCATCTTCCTAGACCCACTTCTGCACTGTGCTTTATTATTCTGAAAATTTAAAATGGTAGCTACTTTCATGATTTTTAATTTATTATTTACCTTTCATAAGTATGGGTATTTTGCCTGCATGTATGTCTGTACACCATGAGTACCTGTTGTACTTGGAGGCCAGAAGAGAGCTACAGAAACCCTGGACCTGGAGTTACAAACAGTTCAGACACTTGTAGATAGATGTGAGCTGTCATGAGGAGATAGGAATCGAACCTCTGGAAGAATAGCAAGTGCTCTTACCTGATGAGCCATTTCTCTAGCCCCACTTCTATGACTTTTCAAAGAAAGGCAAACAATTCAAGCTTGTTTTAATAACTTTCTGAGAGAGTGTGTGGTATACATCCATGTAGGCACATGCATTTGAAGATGGCCATGCATACAGCTGTATATGATTGAGGGTGTGCATGCACATGTGTGTGGAGACCAGTGGCTGACATCAGGTGTCCTCTTTCACTGTCCAGCTTATTTACTGGGCAAGGTCTCTTGCTGAACTCAATTCAGCTAGCCTAGCCAGCCCAGGGAATCCCCTCTCTGTGTCTGGAACTCTGGGAATACGGACAGACCACAGACCCATCCGTAGTTTTCTGTGGGTTCTGGAGGTTTGTTCCACAAGCATTTTATCCACCTAGTCGTCTACCCAGACCTTAATAATCTGTTAAGATAGTATTCTATGAAAAACTGGAACCCTTATATATTTCTGCTAGGAAAATAAATGCTATGACCACTATGGAAAAGAGTTTGATGCCCTCTTAAGAGCTAAATACAAAACCAATCATGACCCAGCAGTTCCACTCCTAGCCAAATATACCAAAACTTGAGAGCAGGGACTCAGACATTTACTTGTACAATAGTGTTCACTACAGCACTACTCAACAGTGACGTAGAAATGACTCAGTGCCATCAACAGAGAATGAATAGACAAAATCTATTACATATCTGTGTATACAAAGGAATGATGTTCTGGTACATGACACAGAATGGATGAACACTGAGAACATTATGGCAAGTGAAGCACACTAGATGCAAAAGTACAAATATTTTATGACTCTAATTATGTGAAATATCTAGAATAGGCAAATTCACAGAGATAAAAAATAGATTAATAGTTTCCTGTAACTAGGGAAAGGGAAATATAGGGATTATCTAACCAATACAGAATATCTGAGATATAAATATCCTGAAAATAGACAGTTAGTAATGGATATATAACACTGTGGATGTTCTTACTATCACTGGAGTCTTATACCTAGAAAATGGCCAAGCATTGTGGTATACCCCTGTAATCCCAGCACTCAGAATACTGGAGGCAAGATGATAAGGAGTTCAAGGCCGGAATGGTTAGGCTGATGTGATAAGAACTTGCCTAGGTTGACAGGGCCCCTGGAGTTTGATTCCTCAACACCACAAAAATTTTCACAAAAACAGGCATCCACATGCACGAGCAAGCAAAGAAATAAAAATGACAAATTTTCTGCTAAATATGTATGTATAATATATTTAAATAGATGTATATGTTATATTTACATAATATTCATAATATATAAATGTATTTATACATTATATTATATTATATTATATAAACTATGATAAATATACTTATATAAAACATAATTTTATATAAGGTATATTATATTAAAATATATTTATTTTAAAATATAATGTATAAATACAATATATTTAAATGTAACATAAAGTCTTATTTTAATATGTTTATATTATATACAGTATAGAATATTTATATTGTATATATTTACATATTAAATATACAATGTAAATATATGATAAAATATTATGTTGTATGTTATATCAAATATATATAAATATACAGTTTTTATATAGTATATATTATATATTTTTATATATTATATTTTTAATATTTATAGATAATATGTAATATAAATATATATCTACATTAAAAAGTATGCCAGAATTCCATGATCAGCCCACAGATTAAAATATAACAGTAAATACACCTTTATGTAAAAGATAAAATTGGTGGTCACTGTTTCTAGCCCAATAATTTAAGACCTATAACTTAACTTTCTGTGTCTCCTAACACGTGATGTGGTCTATATAATGATCTTACTGGGAAACTGAAGTTGAAGTACAATGTAGAAAGCGACAAACCTAAAAATTGGGAAGTTCTATAAGACAACAACTTGGACTGTTTTTTTTTTTTCATTACAATTACATTTGTGTGCGTGTGTGTAGGCAGGTAGGTACAGACATGCAGCAGTGCGTATGTGGAGATCAGGGGGCAACTTTCGGGAGTTAGTTCTCTCTTTCCACCGTGTGGGTCCTAAGGACCTAAGTCAGGGTGTTAGGCTTGGTGGCAGGAGCCTTTATCCACGGGGCCATCTTTCTGGCTTCCACCCAGATTTTTAACAAGATCTGTGCTTTGACCAGATCCTGGATTTGGAGAAAAAGGAACTACAATTCCTTGGTGACGAGAAGGAAAATGAACTCCAGGCAGCATGTGGATGACAGCACTGACTGACTACTGATCTCTCGGGTATGGGAATGGTGCTTGGCAAAAGAAAGTCTCTGTGCTTGGAAGAACAAGTGCTGAGGAACATAAGGGGTCTGTCAGCCACATAGTTTTGAATGGTCTGGGGAAAGAATGCGTGTGGGAGCATGTGCAGGTAAGCAGGTAGAGCACATGGGGTACAAGAACAAGGGGTGGATTTAAATGGAGATGGTACACACTTCTGTGGTCGCCTTTAAATTTTGCTCTAGTTGGAAACTTCAGACATACAAAGAAATAGCCTGAAGAACAGAAATTCCACATTTCCTCTTGCATTCAGAATGCACGTAAGAAAGTTAAACCAACAGAAAGAAATACAGCAGTGTCAGTGCTTCGCATACCTTCCACGTCATACCAGTGTGCACCGTTCGTGATCCCATCTTTGAAAGTCTCGTCTTCATCTCCTGGACAGTGGGGTTCACCAGTTTTCATTATAGGGTGGTTAGAAGCATAAGCTTTTGCCAAGTATCTAAAGACTTCATCATCGGAGGTTTTGCTATAGATTCCAGTGGTCTTATGCTCGGGAGAATCATCAAAAGGATAGCTTGCTACCACGGAGCCACCATGAAGATTTCCAGAAAGCACAAACCTTTGAAAACACAATCAAAAGACACAGAAAATACCAAGCATTTAAAACCTCCATAGGATCTTTCATTAAAAAAAAAAAAAAAAACAACTCAGTTTTTTTCTTTCTTATTCTTTCATTCATCCATTCATTCATTCAATCAATCAATCAATCATTCAGTCAGTCAGCCCTGAGGATGAACCCAGGGCCTGGGCACATGCTAGACACTGACTCTATCTTCCAGCTCCACAAATCAAATATGTATCTTGGGGTGGCAAGATGGCTCAGTGGATCCTTGCCACTAAACCTAGTGCCCTTCGTTTAATCCTCAGGACCCACAATTGTGGAAGGAAGAACTGAGTCCCACAAGTTGTTTCCTGACCTACACACACACTTGGCATGTGTGCTTTCCCACACATATAAATATATATAAAAAGTTATTTAAAATTTCAGAACTAAAGACATAGATTAGGGGCTGAGTGCTTGCCTAGTCTGCATAAGCCCTGGGTTTGATCTCCAGCAATCAATCAATCAATCAATCAATCAAGCTCCTTCTACATTTCAAGTTAACCATAAGTACTTACAGAAGTTTCTATTATTGAACATGTTGCTGAATAATACCGAATTAACTAATATTTTAGAGCATTTCATGCATAAGGAATTTCAAATTCATTAATTAGATTGCCCTACAGGAACTTGCCAGAATTCAATCTTATTTTTTCCTACCTACAAAAGTGACAGTATAGAGGCAGGCGGATATCTGAGTTCAAGGCCAGCCTGGTCGACAGAGTGAGTTCCAGGACAGCCAGGGCTACACAGAGAAATCCTGTCTCAAAACAAACAAACAAACAAACAAACAACAACAAAAAAAAACAAAACAAAAAAAAAGTGACAATTTTATATAATGTAACCTGGAACTTATGTTTCATAATATGTCAATTTCATAGGGAAAGTGGCTAATTAATAAACACTTGTTGAATACAAGAGGTAAGTTAATAACATTATGTTCTGTATACTTACTGCCCAAAGAAAATTTTTAGAATAAGGCATCTAATTTAAAATACAATATATCTTATTTTATTCCAGTTTCACAAAATCCTTATACCAAATTATATTTTCAAGAAAGATGCAAAGTTGAAAAGATTCAGGAAAACCCCTACCTGATATAGTGAGCTTCTTTCAGAAAAAAAACAATACAGAGCCATCCTTTGCTATCCTGAGGTTTCTGCCTGGGCCACTGGATAACAAACTGACACAGACAAGGGGAGTGAGGATGGATTCTGGGGATCAAGCAAGCCATACCCGTGTTAGCCACACACCCTAACTCTGAGCTACAGCCCCAGCCTCACTTCTACTTCTAAGTGAACCACTAATGTGGTCCAATTTATAGCTACAGAAGATCATAAGAGCTCCCTTTGAGGAGAAAACTAAAAGTAAACTAGAAAACTAGAAGTACATCCTTCTCTTATGTAACTGTTCAAACCATTACTACAAATAGAGATTAAATATTTTCTCTTACTGAAGAAAGGACAAGCATATAGCTATCTCCTGAGAGGCTCTGACAATACCTGACTAATACAGATGTAGAGGCTCACAACCATTCATTGAACTGAGTACACTGTCCCCAATGAAGGAGTTAGAGAAAGGTTCTATGGAGCTGAAGGGTTTGCAGCCCCTTAGGACGAACAACAATTACTAACTAGTACCCTCAGAGCTCCCAGGGACCCAACCACCAATCAAGGACTATACAGGGTGGGACTGAATGTTCTGGCAGCATGTGTATAGTAGAGGATTGCAAATTCGATCATCAATAGGAGGAAAGGACCTCGGCCTTGTGAAGGTTCTGTGCCCCAGTGTAGGGGAATGCCAGGGCCAATAAGTGGGAGAGGGTGGGGTGGCAGGCATGGGGAGGGGGGAGGCAAAAGGAGTTTGTTCTTGTTGTTTTTGTTTGTTTGTTTGTTTTTTGGAGGGGAACCTGGGAAAGGGAAAATTTACATGTAAATAAAGAAAATATCTAATAAAAAATAAATAAATAAATAAATAAATATTTTCTCTTTGCATTCTGACTAGAAATTTCTTATGCCTGGTTACTTGTAGTTGCAATAAACTGACCTTTTGAGACTCTAAACATTTCTCTCTATATGCTTGAAAGAAAATAAATTATCATATGTGTAATCTGAAAGGCTACTTTAGGCATGATCGTACCATCTCTGAGGTGGACAAACAATGAATGTTGTTTATAACAGAGGAAGAACTTAGCCAATGACAATAAAGACAATTAGTTTAAAATGAATACAGTTTTCATTAGCGCCTGTCCAGACACCAGAGGATGACATTCAGTGCAGCAGCATTGGCACAAGCTCTAGAGCTGGGCAAATGTCCCCCGGATCTGTTATTCAACAGTAATGTGATCAGAAGTCATTGCCCCTAAATCCTCATTTCTATCTCATCTATAAAATGTGAATATTTGACCCACCTTTCAGAATTTACAACTACTAAAAACAACACACAAGAGCACAGCTCCACACTAGCTCCTCAGCAGACCTTCATTTCTTTGGAGCTCTCTAGCATCCTGGTCAGACTCTCATTCTGCTTCTGACTGCCACTGCCATTCCTTGAGTGACAGAACAACCCAGGAACAACAAAGGTTGTCACATCTAGCATTCTAATTCCACCTGGCTAATGGATTAACCATTTACTTTCTGGCTGTATTTCTAAAACAACTCAAGGATTTTTTTTTTCCTCCATTTACTTCTAGAAAACTATAAAAAGGCTCTTCTGGTTCAGGTACTTCACTTAGCAACAAGCATTTTTAAAATATTAACTATGATCCAAATACTATTGCAGAAATTAAAAATACATACAAGCAACAACAGAAAAGCCCTGAGTATTCCATGTAAGTCGGGTACTTTATATATTTTAGGTTAAGACTCTACTAAATGAGAGATCCTTTTGTTCAACACAGTTGCCATACTTCTCAGAAACATGATTAAAAAGGAGCTGATGTTTCAACCACTTTCACAGCCAGGAAACACTAGTAATCTATGAAAGTAGTTAAATGTGATTCTCTGTATTCTAATTACATAGTTTTAAGATACAATGTCACTCTTCTGGGGACAATTTCAAAACAAAGCAATACCTGTCACAGTAGCTGTAAGACTAGTCTTTAGTACCTTTGTCAAGGCAGCTTTGTGTATCATTTCCAATCTTATTTGAAAGATGTTTTCAGATTTCCATTCAAGCTGGGGAGTGGTGGCACACGCCTTTAATCCCAGCACTTGGGAAGCAGAGGCAGGTGGATTTCTGAGTTTGAGGCCAGCCTGGTCTACAGAGTGAGTTCCAGACAGCCAGGGCTACACAGAGAAACCCTGTCTCTACACAGAGAAACCCTGTCTTGAAAAATCAAACAAACAAACAAACAAACAAAAAAAGACCAAGTGTTTGACTTCAGTATC
Organism: Montemys delectorum; assembly: GCA_019843815.1. Taxonomy (NCBI): domain Eukaryota; kingdom Metazoa; phylum Chordata; class Mammalia; order Rodentia; family Muridae; genus Montemys; species Montemys delectorum. Next base: position 2,913 of record JADRCD010188893.1, on the reverse strand, counting down.
ATAAGATTTAAAGAAGTTGCTAAATATACCATATTAAAAATAAGAATCTTTATATATTTTAAAATTTAACCCCTAATTTAACTTTATTATATTCTTCCTATAGCCCTATAAACAACCTATTTAAAAATGGAGCATTTGATATTTGCATAACAATAAAGACCCAAAAAAACTATACATAAATATACAATATCCCTCAAAGATAACCTGTATCCATGCTCACCACGATAACAATCTTTCTAAGTATACCAAAGGTTGGGATGTAGCTCAGTGGCAGAATACTTTCCAGGCCCTCATAAACCAGAGAAATTAATTTTAGAGCTTTACATATCCAAAAATAACAACATTTTCTTTCTTTTCTCCCTCTCCTTTCAGCTCACAGCCCCACATATATGAAGAAGGCACTCCACTTCTGAACTATAGATGCCAGTTTTAGAAAATGTAATATACACTCGGAGGTGGGTAACACCTTTAATTCCAGCTCTTGAGGCAGGTAGATCTCTGAGCACAAGGCTTGCCAGCCAGGGCCATGCAGAGAAATCCTGTCTAGAAGAGAGAAGGAAGGAAGGAAGGAAGGAAGGAAGGAAGGAAGGAAGGAAGGAAGGAAGGAAGGAAAGAAAGAAAGAAAGAAAGAAAGAAGGAAAAGAGAAAGAAAGGGAGGGAGGGAGGAAGGAAGGGAGGGGAAGGAGAGATGGAGGGTAGAGCTGGATGAAAAGAATATCAGTACAACGTACTCTACAAAACACATTTAAAAGTATAGTTTTCTCCCATAGACTAATATCTGTGTTTTTCTTTTTAATATCCCTCCCATCCACCAGTCTCTAATTGTGTTTGTGTTTTAATTTTATTTGCATATCAACATCCTCTATTACTAATTCATCATTAAAGAATATGTCTTTTGAGTTCATTTTTAACACTGAAACTATGCATGGATTTTCCTTTTTTATTAGAGTTACACCTGGGGGAAAACACAAAAATTTGGTATTGATAAGTAATCAAAGCAATCTGCCACAAGACAGATAGAGTCTTAAATACCAACTGTACTGGCTAGTTTTGTGTGTCAACCTGACACAGGCTGGAGTTATCACAGAGAAGTGAGCTTCAGTTGGGGTAATGCCTCCATGAGAACCAGCTGTGGGGCATTTTCTCAATTAGTGATCAAGGGGTAGGCCCCTTGTGGGTGGTGCCATCTCTGGGCTGGAAGTCTTGGGTTCTATAAGAGAGCAGGCTGAGCAAGCCAGGAGGAAGCAAGCCAGTAAGGAACATCCCTCCATGGCCTCTGCATCAGCTCCTGCTTCCTGACCTGCTTGAGTTCCAGTCCTGACTTCCTCTGGTGATCAACAGCCATGTGGAAGTGTAAGCCAAATAAACCCTTTCCTCCCCAACTTGCTTCATGGTCATGATGTTTATGCAGGAATAGAAACCCTGACTAAGATACCAACTAAGCCCTGAGCTTCTAAAACCCTCACAAGCGCCCATCAATGAGCCAAGAAGACCCTGACACGGGAAAGGGGGGCGCCACTCACAATCACTAAATGATACTAATGTAGAAGAGTTAAGCAGAGAGTGAATTTTTGCCTTGAGATTGTCAGTAGCACCTCAGGAAAATTCTTTACTTGGCCACAACAGAACAACCAAAGACAGAATTCCCTGCAACAGTTATAATTGGACATTTTAAACACCCAAGCAATAGAAACAGTGCAGTGCTCAAAAAAAACCCTAGCTGGCAATGACAAGTACCTTTTTTTTTTTTTTTTTTTTTTTTGGTTTTTTGAGACAAGGTTTCTCTGTGTAGCCCTGGCTGTCCTGGAACTCACTCTGTAGACCAGGCTGGCCTCCAACTCAGAAATTCACCTGCCTCTGCCTCCCAAGTGCTAGGATTAAAGGTGTGCACCACCACTGCCCGGCAACGACAAGCACCTTTAATTTCAGCAGAGGCAGGAATATCTCTGTGAGTTTGAGACCAGCCTGGTCTACATGGTGAATTTCAGGCCAGCCAAGATTATAAAGTGAGACCCTGTTTCAAAACAACAATGAAAAATAAAATAAAAAGTCCTGCTTGCCATAGCACCCGACAGTTTAAATGTCATAACAAAATCAAATTTATGCAGTTTTTCAGAAGTCTGACAGGGTCAAGGAGGGGAAGTTGTCCTAGAACATTTAAATGGAGTAAGTATCTGCAAGGGACCTTCTATACACTAGTAAAGCAAAAGGCAGATTATTAAAAACCATTTAGAACTATCATAGTGTCGACAGATTTTCTAGATTTCCTAATATATGACTGAAATCTTACAAAAGCAATCATTTGAGGACGGCAGTATGGAACTCAGTTGGTACTACACTTGCTAGCATGCATGATGCCCTGGGTTCAACCACAGCCATGGCATAAACCAAGGCTGGTGGCACATGCCTGTAATCCCAGCTCCAGCAAAAGTAGGAAGATCAGAAGCTCAAGCCATACCTGGCTACATATCTGGTCCACAGCCAGCCTGTGCTACATAAGAAATGACTCAACGTCTCACAGAGAAACATCTTTCTTCATCTTTATCTTTGGCTCACTCATCTGCCAGTCAAAAAACCTTCAACTCAAGATACAAAGATCATAACTAGCGCCCTCAAAAACCTTACAAAGATACAAATCGGGAATATGCTGGCAAAGCTGGTGCTCGAGAAAGGAAAGAGGTACAGCTTTACTTCAGACATGACTCCATCTGGAGTAGGCACCATCTTCCTTCACCCCCTTCCTCTGAAGAGTCACACCAGGGGCCTCTCCTAGACATAGGGAGCCTGACGGCTCATGCACATTTTGTCATGGGGAACAGTTTCTGTCAAGTTTTAACTGAGTAAACCTCTCCTATATACTTATCACATACTCTTGTTACACGCTAGTTTCTGAAGGTCCTCATACTTCTATTT
>JADRCD010188882.1:0-45652 GCA_019843815.1 Montemys delectorum | reverse complement strand
CACACACACACACACACACACACACACACACACACACACACACACATGCACACTCCAAGAGAGAAGAGAGAGAGGGGGGAAGGGAGGGGAAAGGAAGAGGCAGAGGGAGAAGGAGAGAAACACACACAAGCAAACAGGACACAGACCACCAAGAAGTACAGTAGAACAGCAAGCAAGCACAACATAGACAGAGAAATCTTCAGAGAGAAAGGAGAAAGGAGAATATAGAGAGAATAGAGGAGTGGGCTGGAAAAGGAGAACACAGGTCAATCCACAATTTGACTTTGAGTCATTCTTTTTGCTGTTCCCAGGCCCCTACCCCATCTCCAAGGGATGTCTGGTCCTTGGCACTTGCCTGTACACAGACATTCAAAGTTTTATCCTGCTGCCCACAGGCTAAGACCTAGATCTTTTAATGTGGTTATATGCATTGCTTGCCTAACCTGTAAATGTATATGTATTGAGTTTCTGTAAGAAATTGAAATGTGCCATAAGAAAATGTTACTGTAAGAAAGGGTCAGACACAATGTCAGCTCTGTTGTAGCGATAAAAAACATACAGAAAGGATAAATTTTTACTAAATAGTACTGATAGCACTTGTAATTGTCATGGTTGATTATAAACAGTCTGGTTTGCTGAGTATGATATTTAAGGAAAATGTTTTGTCAAAATCCGAAAAGAATATTGAGTAGACAGAAAAATATTTTCATTGATTTATTTACTCTGTGTTTCTGTCTGTCTCTCTTTGTTTCTGTCTCTCCCCCCACCTCCTCCCCCCCCTCTCTCTCTCTCTCTCTCTCTCTCTCTCTCTCTCTCTCTCTCTCTCTGTGTGTGTGTGTGTGTGTGTGTGTGTGTGTGTGTGTAAAAGGTGTGTGTAAAAGATGTGAGATCCTCTTGAACTGGAGTGACAGGCAGTTCTGAACCATCGCATGTGGATGTTGGAATACAAACTCTGGTCCTGGGAAAGATCAGCATGTGCTCACACCCACTCAGCCATATCTCCAGGCTCACAAGTGATTAACTTTCAGTATTATCTAGTAGGAAGTGGGATGAGGTGGTAAGGTATAATAATTTTACTTTTTTCTTTATTTCTCTTTCTTGCGTGCCAGAAGAAACATCTTTAGTTAGCTAATAGAATAAATGGCTGTGACCCAATTGACTGAAAGATTCAAAGAAAATTTGCAAAGCCAACCAGTGCTGGGGCTATGTTAATCTTTTATCTCTGCTGTGAACATTGTCACACTGCCAATATTATCAGCCGGAGCATCCGGAGCAGCCATGCCTGCCAGGAAAAGGCCAGGCTACCCAAGAATTTACTGTAGCTCTCTGCTGTGCAAACTTCCAAAGGGTGATGAAATCTGAGTAGCATGTTCTTTACTTAGCTTTTTTTTTTTTCTTCCTGATTGGAAAGGTTCAGCAAAGTAAGCTCACGATTGGAGCTCTGTGTGTGTGTGCGCGCGCATGTCTGTATGTCTGTACACGTGTGTGTCTGCGTGTGTCCAATGTTTCATGGAGCAGAATCCCTGAAGGAGGGGTTTTGTGCTTTCCAGGCTGCTTTTCTTCTTCATCATCTTCTGACTCAAGCAATTAGTGTTACATATTCGCTTACATGTATAAAACATGAAAGGACCACAAAACAATACTTTAGTGAAGAACACACGATACACTGTGCTATAGTCCTTTAAGAAGCAGTTCTAGCCTACTATGTGCTTTTCCATTCTATTTAAATATTGGTATAACCCACAAAAGTTATTTCAGGAAACTTTAATGTGGACTGTGACCTATGGTTATAAAGTATTGGTTGGGACTCTTCTTGATGACAAAACCCAAGCTTGGCCAGTCTGTACTGGGATTTCCTTCTTACCACTACTTTGAGAACAAGTAAAGAAAGATAGGATGCACAGACCAGCAGTTCTCAACCTGCATGTCAAAACCCCTTTGGGGGCCGAACAATCCTTTCACAGGAGTTGCCCGAGAGCATTAGAAGACACAGATATTCGCATTACAATTTACAACTAGCAATATTACAATTACGAAGTAGCAACAAAAAGGTTGATGGTTAGGAGTCACCACAACATGAGGAAAACGTATTAAAGGGTTACATCATTAGGAAGGCTGAGAACCATTGGGCTAGACCCTTCCCATACCTCAACACTCAACCAGAATTCCAGCTCCTGACCTGGTGTTGAGCATACCTGAGAATTTCAGGGTTGAAGCATTTGGTGTTGTGATGGCCAAGTAAACACAAAAGTCCCCTCGGCTTGCTTCTATTGCTATAACAGAGGGCTACGGATTGAGTAGCTTTAGAGAGTAAATGAATTTACCTCTTACTGTTCTGGAGGTTGGAGGTTGGTGAGTTCCAGAGCATAATGCTAATGAGGGACTTGATGAGCATCATAATGTGGTCAAGGAGCAAGTCCACAGGTGAAGCAGAGAGAGGGAGAGAGCTGGTCCGAATCACCTTGTTATCACCACCACCACCACCACTGCCTGCTACAGCCAATCAAGTCCTAAAAAAACAGCAGTAATCCACTTACCAGGAGGGCCTTAGTGTTCTAACCACATCTTAAAGGCCTCACCTCCGAAGACCCTTACAAAGAAAAAGATAAAATTTCAAAAGTAGCTTGGAAGGAGACACTCAAAGCATAGCAGAGGGTGTCTAGGCTGCAGGGACTCTGGAGGAAACTATTATTGTCACATCTCTGTGTAGGTTCCTAGAATAAACTGGATAGTTGAAAAAGAAGAAAAACAACCATATTTTTCAAGAAGGAAAAATAAACACCTAAAATACAATGCAGAGACTTGATACAGATTCTTGATCTGGCCTTTGCTTCTGGTCACTGATTTTCCTGTCTAGTGAAATACTGGCTTTAAGACAGGAGTCGATCTTGAATCTGAATGTAACTTCCCGATACGATCACATAGCTTCAGCTCTTTACCAACAGTTCAGTAGGTCACATTGAACCGGATTAGCAGAGAGATGCACAAAAGGGCAACAGTGCTCTGCATGTGTTCTTCAAGGACAGGGGGCTTGTGAGAAGCCACTGGGCCTGCCAACACTGTTGAGAGCCTCATCCTCATCGCCTCTCCTTGATAGTCTCATACCCAATTGCAAGCCCTTTTATTTATCACCCCTAGTGTTCCCAACCTCACCTTTCTTACCCCAACTTTTCCTTTGCCCTCTAGCATCTACTCACACTGCTATGATCCAGTTTTCATCTCTTATAAAGCAGTTTGCAGACATGCTCCTCACCCCTGCACCACCCCCACCAGCAGTGTGCCTTGCCTCTTCAGAATGCCTGAGTGCTTTCAGGGACCTGACAAGGATGCGCTCTGTGTAACCACTGGCACCCTCCAATTGCAGAGTACCCTGGAAGTGTTACTTGGTTTTATACATATCTATTACATGAGGGACTTCCAGATAGTCCATGAGTGAGTTCTCTTTTCAAACAATCTTGTTTTCCTACCTGGTTCTCATGGCTTTTAACGTCTTCCACTTCAGAACCTTCAGAGGACTCATGAGCTCAGTCTTCAAGAAGAGCTCCACTTACACCAAGGTATTTTATTGGACTGAGCACAGGGTCCCCAATGAAGAAGCTAGAGAAAGGACCCAAGGAGCTGAAAGGTTTGCAGCCCCTTAGGACGAACAACAATATGAACTAACTAGTACCCTCAGAGCTGCCAGGGTCTCAACCACCAACCAAGGACTATACATGGTGGGACTGATTGTTCTGGAAGCATGTGTATAGTAGAGGATTGCAAAGTCCGTCATCAATGGGAGGAGAGGCCCTTGGCCCTGTGAAGGTTCTGTGCCCCAGTGTAGGGGAGTGGCAGGGCCAATAAATGGGAGAGCGTGGGGTGGCAAGCATGGGGAGGGGGGAGGCAACAGGGGTTTGTTCTTGTTGTTTTTGTTTGTTTGTTTGTTTGTTGGAGGGGAAATGGGGAAAGGAGAAATCATGTGACATGTAAATAAAATATTTAATAATAAAAGAAAAGAAGAGCCCCACTGAAGACATCATTCCCTCCAGAAAGTGCTACATCTAAGAACATAGACATAGGAAGCACTTTGCCCAAACTTTTACCTATGACCCTTTGCCCTTCTGGCTGTTGAACTTGCAAGTTTATAGTAAATGTGTTCAGCCTAGAAAATTATTAATGGAGACTTGCCATTTTCCTCTACTGTAGGGAGTCATTTCTAAATTATCCTTTCTATGACTTCAGGTGTCCATCCTCACTGTCTTTATTCCTTTTTTGTCCTCAAATTACAGAATATGAACATAAGTCAAATGTGTAAATTGATACAAGTTTTATAAAGCAGTATAATACAATGCCTTTTGATCCTAGTGGGGCCTTCCCAGGTCTTGCAATCCTTTGGTTCATTAATGTCCACTACCTTTGGACCTTCAGAATGGGTTTCCCAAATCCTAGCCACTCCTCTGGAGCACATAGCTCTTTCACTGATCCTGATCTCTTAGTAAAGTAAACCTACTCTCCTTCTCCAGTGTGACAATTCCTATCCTCATCTCCCTTTATCCTCAGCATCTACATGGATATTTGCTTTTTTATATTAAAAATTAAAGTCCCCATAACTCATGTGCTAAGTTAAAAGTCAATAAGACATCAACAAATCTATGTTCTCATTTCTATTTATATCAACTCATTTCTATTTACTCTGCTTAATTTTTATCATGACAAAATATCCATAAAATTTATCACACACACAAAAAAATGCACGTTAGTGATACTTGTATGGTCTTATGCAAACATTAGCACCGTCCGTTTCCAAAATGCCTTCATCATAAAAACAGAAATCCTATGTGCACTCGATGACTTCCATGGCTGGCAAGATGGTTCAGTGGTTAAAGGACTTTCTGTCCAAGCATTAAGACCCAAGTTCACATATCTAGAACCAAAATAAAGATGAGGAGTGGCTGAATGCCTGTCTCTCTGATCACAGCGCTGTGGAGGTCTGGATAGACAGGCAGATGATGCCAGGGTTTGGCAGCCAGCCAGTCTAGCCAACACTGTGAGGTTAATGGGGAACCCTGACTCCAAATCGATGTGGAAAACAATCAAAGAAAACATCCCAGTACCAATCTCTGTTCTCCACATGCACCCTCCCATATACATCCAACCCCCATGCACACATGAACACACACACACACACATACACACACACACACATACATGATAATAATACCTTTCTAAACCCCTTCCCCTTGGCAACTAATATTGTACATTCTGTATTTATGCCTTTCCTTTTACTGAATGGAATGTATAAAATGTTATTTTTAATTTTAATAACTTCATATCTTATTAGTTTGCTTTAGCTAACAATACTTTCAGGAGCCTTACTTCAAGGATACTTTACAAATGTTAACTGGTTGTATTTTTATATTAGTTCTATGAGGGATATTTTTGATTTAAAATGATTGAAAATGTTTTCAGTTCACTGAGTACATTTGTTGATCCATGTAAGTGTAGGTATGTATATATTAGTACAGGGGCCGGCTGAGGCTTCAGACATTAGATGTCCCTGGAGCTGGAATTACAGATGATTGTGACCTGCCTGATATGGATGCTGGCAAGTGAACTGCTTCTTTTATTCAGAAGCTGTTTGTAGAACGCTTAAATAGCACCAGGATGCTCACACATTTCTTCTTAGTATCAGCTCCATGAGGCAAATACTACTACTGACTTTCTTTTATAGACAAGAAACATGCTTGAGGTTGGAGAAATTGCCAGTGACTATTCTGTGGGGATGTGCTGTAGCTGAACTTTAAACCCTAATAGTCAGGATGCCTCTGTAGCTCTACCTGTGGAACACACCCAGACAAAGGGTTTCTTCCATCTCATGCCTCCTGGTCTCCCTCACTCAATGGGTGTTCAGCTAGGATCTACATTCAAAGACCAACAATGACAAAACAAAACAAAACAAAACAAAACAAAACAGAACAAAACAAAACATAATGGAAACTGAAGGTTACATTCATACAGATTCTAAAATGGTTTAAATGGAGAGCTACAAACATGTCAATAATTATCTAAGTATGGTGTGTTGGCTCCTGAATCTAAGAAGCACTTGGAAGGTGGAAGGAGAAGGTTTGGAAGTTCAATAGCTAGTTCTAGGTCAGCCTGGATAGTAATAATAACAACAACAACAACAACAACAACAATAATAATCTGTTTTACAATACAGATAGATTCAGATAGCACGAAAATAGTTGTACCAGTAGACTAATAGTTATATAAAGCCATAGTCCTTTGCAGTTAAACCAGTGCTTGTGACATCTGTGGCCTTTGATATCCAGGGACCCCCTCCCCAGCCCAGAAAACTCCCCACAGCTTTCCCGTGGACTTTCCTTAGTCAAAACAAAATATGACCTGCCATACAGCAGGGTAATGATGTTTCAGGAACCACACTGGGACTTCGAGAAGTTCCTGAGTTCAAAAAACAAAGAGGAGATTGCTACAACCTTCTAAAATAAACAGGGACCTAACCTTGGCAATGATCTCTCTCTCCGTCCTCTTCACAGGCCTCCCTGATAAAAACCACCAGCTGTGATTTACCACAAAATCAGAAGGCTAAAAGCAAACGACCTCACGTGGGATAAGAGGCGGTAGATGTCTTTTTTTAAAAATGCATTAATCTGAGACATGAATGGAATCTGCAAAACTCAAAAGACAAGAGAAGCTTCCATCCCTACATATCACTGTAGTACCAAGTGGAATCCTAGGTGGCGTGGCTCCCACGTGCACATAACGCATGTGACCCACCTCGCCCTACTGCACTAGGGACTCTGAAGTCTCACCACTCCCCCGAGCTGTCACTTGTCCAGCGAAGCACGTCACTCCCTCCCCTTTGGGACTTTGGGGCAAAAAGCAAAAATCCCAGAGTCTAATCCTTGGAAGTGGAGCAGTGGCGGGGAGGAGCGATGTCCTTTCCGGTTGTGGGGAAACACCCTGTACTCCGGGAATTTCCCTGGCCCGGAGCTCCAAAGTTTCGAGCATAAAAGGGGCTCGCGGGAGCCCTAGAGCTCCAGATCAGGACTCAGAGCCTCTAACCAGCTCCAGTACTCCAGACTCCAGCCACACTCCAACACAGACAGCACCATGGTCCCAGCCACCCGCTTGCTTCTCTGTGCAGCGCTGCTGCTGCTGGCTACCAGCCGCCAGACGACAGGTAGGTCTCGCCACTGCTGGGGGTGGAGGGAAAGGAGGGAGGGACCTCCAGTGAGCGCAGCCGCCCACAGTCCCGCTGACCCAATGTCTTCTCTCTTAGGGGCGCCCGTCGCCAACGAGCTGCGCTGTCAGTGCCTGCAGACCATGGCAGGGATTCACCTCAAGAACATCCAGAGCTTGAAAGTGATGCCCCCAGGACCCCACTGCACCCAAACCGAAGTCATGTGAGTATCTTCCCGCGCAGCTTCTGCCCTTCCCAGAGTCGCCCAAACCCTCCCGCGCCCCTACACCCGTCCTAGTGGGACTTCCTGACACGTGGGTCCATCCTTCTCTCTGCAGAGCCACACTCAAGAATGGTCGCGAGGCTTGCCTTGACCCTGAAGCCCCCATGGTGCAGAAGATTGTCCAAAAGATGCTAAAGTGAGTTGTGACTTGTGTTTGTACTTGAGATTAGAGTCAAGGGTGGGAGTACTGGCGTCTGGCCCCTGAACATTAATTCTGTCAAGGAAGGTCTGCGTTTAATTGGACGTCGGAAAGTTGTGGTTATTTAATTGACCTTCATTTGAGACTATTAATTGGTTCTGATGCTAGAGAACTGTGTCCTGCTTGGCCACCACCACACTCAAAACCCCTATGCAAATGGATGGTGACAAAACGTGTGTCCCTAAAGGATGGAGTAGAAGTGGCCTATAAAATCCCTTTAGGGGCTGGGGGGAGGGGGGAGACGGGATTCTTGGCGAAGCTAGCAGGTCCCTGAGCCTTCTTTTGTCAATGAGATTTCGCTGGGTTCAAGGCTATGGTCTCTGTGAATGTTAAATAATTTCTTGAACTTAAGTCAAGTAGGAGAGATAATAGCAGCTATATCACAGAGCTGTGTGTGAGAGAGGATTAAAGTCACCCTTGTAAATTAACCCATGGTGAAGTAGGGTTTTTTTTAATTTTTTTGTTTTTTTGTTTTTTGAAGCCAAGTGATTGACTCCACAGGAACCTACAGTACAGAACTCTGGGTGCAGGTGTAGACATGTAGAAGTCCCATCTCCAGCCTCAGGGACTAGGATAAGAGAAGAAAGACTCTGATGACTATTTCTAACAACCACTTTTTTCTGACTGCAGGGGTGTCCCCAAGTAATGGAGAAAGAAGACAGATTGCTCTGATGGTACCTATCTGGTGAACGCTGACTTCTGACAACACCAGCTTAACACATTTTACAATTTCTTTTGAGGGTCCTATTTATTTATGTATTTATTTATTCCACAAAGTGTGTGGTTTTATTTTACATTAATATTTAACGATGTGGATACATTTCATCGATGGTAGTTCACTTCTGATTGTTCAGTTTAAAGATGGTAGGCTTAAAATATCTCATAAAACTAATATTTATTGGGGAGACTATTAAGTGTCAACCACTGTGCTAGAAATGTGCTGTGCAGGAAGACGCGCAGAGAGATGAGAGTTTAGGATGACGTTTTTGTGTTAGAGTGAGGACATGTGTGAGAGGCTATGTTTGTATGTTTTGAAAAGAATGTCAGTTATTTATTGAAAGTCATCTTTCATATTATATGGTCAACATTGATATGTTGAAGCTTCCCTTGGACATTTTATGTCTAGTTTGTAGGGCATAATGCCCTTTAATATTCTTTAACGAATGTTTCTCCTTGTCTCAGGACAGAGAAGTTTAAAGGACTGTTACAAATGAAATAAAAATAAAAGTATTATTTAAAAAATTACATGGGTGCTTTTTGCCTTATTCTTCTTGACATTGTGGCTTATAGTTAATCCTGTACCTGTGCTGCATGATTAACTGGAATTTCTTATGATTTGCTAACTTGAGAAGGAACAATGGGTACCCCTGGAAAACACATTCTATGTTCCCCCAACTTTCTTGATAATTCTAGATTTATATAAAACATTGCTATTTTCTACACTGATAAATTTTTTATTCAAAGTAAAAATAGTTCCTTTAAAAAAAAAAAAAAAAAAAAAAAAAAAAGCTTCGTTGTTGTTGTTTAACAACGGTATGTCCATACCACCCTGAACGCAACCGATCTCATCTGATCTTGGAAGCTAAGCAGAGTCGGGCCTGATTAGTACTTGGATGGGAGAAAGGGATCATGCAGTGGTGTCTAGGCTGGCTTTGGACCCCTAGTCCTCTTGCTGCAGGCTTCCTACACACCAGAATCAAAGCTGTGCATAGTGGACATACCTGGCTCTGAAATTCTTGACAAACTCCTGAAGCCTTACAAACATTTGAATGAGCCTTTTAGTATGTGAGTCTGCCAAACTGTGGAATTATTTTTCCCTATCAATGAGGTTGGTGACTAGAGGTGAAAAAGTGGATTCTTTCTATGGACTTTAAAGCTCTGTGTTAATGAAAATGCTAATAAAGGTATTGAGGAAGACTTCTTTATTGTTGGTGGGATTGCAAACTAGTACAACCACTCTGGAAATCAATCTGGCAGTTCCTGAGAAAGTTGCAAATAGATCCACCTGAAGACCCAGCTATACCACTCCTGGGCATATACCCAAAAGATGCCCCACCATTCCAGAGGGACACATGCTCCATGATGTTCATAGCAGCCTTATTTATAATAGCCAGAAGCTGGAAAGAACCCAGATGTCCCACACAGGGGACTGGATACAGAAACTGTAGTACATTTACACAATGGAATACTACTCAGCTATTAAGATTAGGGGCATCAGGAGTTTTGCAGGCAAATGGATGGAACTATAAAATATCTTCCTGAGTGTATGTTGGAAAGGACTCACTAATAAGTGGATATTAGCCAAAAAGTACAGAACACCTAGGCTACGACCCACAGAGTTTAAGAACTTTAACAAGCAGAAAGGCCAAATGAGGATGCTTCAATCCCACTTAGAAAGAGAAAGGAATTAATCATGGGAGGCAGAGAGAGGGAAGGGGGGATTTGGGTGGGAGTGGGGAGAGGAAGGGGGAAGGGGTAAAAGGATTAGGTATGGGGGGACAGGAGAGAAGCCCAGAGGGCCAGCACAATGAATGGAAATATGCACCCTCAGAAGATGGGAGGTGGGTAGATATGCTAGAATGTACCAGAGACCTGGGAGGTGAGAGACTCTCAGGACTCAGTGGGAGTGACCTTAGATGAAATGGCTGACAGTGGGGAGAGGAAACTCAAAGAGTCCACCTCCAGTATACAGACAGGCCTCAAGAGGAGAGATGATGTTACTAATCCACAGTCAAAATTTCTGACCCAGAAGTGTTCCTGTGTAAAAGAACTGCAGGAACAAAAATGGAAAAGAGACTAAGGTGGCCCAGTGACGAGCCTAACTGGAGATCCATCTCATGGGGAGACACCAAGGCCTGACACTATTACTGATGCTATGATGTGCTTACAGATAGGAGCCTAGCATGCCTGTGTTCTGAGAGGCCCAATCAGCTGCTGACTGAGACAGACAAGGATACGTATACCCAATCATTGGGCTGAAGTCAGGGACCCCTATGGTTGAATTAAGGGAAGAATTGAAGAAGCGGAAGAGGAGGGCGACCCTACAGGAAGACCAGCAACTCTCAACTAACTGGGAGCTCCCAGACACTGAGCCACCAACCAGAGAGCACACACAAGCTGGTCGGAGGACGGCGACACAGATATGTATCAGAGGACTGCTCCCTCAGGCCTTTGTGGGAGATGTGCCTCATCCTTCAGAGAATTGAGGCCCCAGGAAGAGAAGAGGCCTGATGGCAGTGGGGAGGAGGAGTGGGATGAGGAGCTATTGGAGGAGGAACTGGGAGGAGAGGACAAAGCCTGGATTGTAAATAAATAAATAAATAAATAAATAAAACAAGAAAAAAAAAGTCAAAGATTGGCTATGGAAATAAAATCAATGTTGCCTGAAGATATTTCTTAAGTATTTGACTCTAAATAGCTTAAAATGAAAATAACTAAAAATGTCTCCCGTCACACAAAACCTACCTGAAAGGAACTCAATATACATCATCAATTACTATTATTGATACATTTATGATTCATTAATGAATGTACATATAGAAACAAGCAGTCATGAGAGAATAAAATCTGGTTCAAAATATAAAGGGGGCAATTATAGAAGAGACAAAGTAATGTTTAAATTGTACAAATAACATTAAAATACATAAAACAATTTGGCAAGACTAACAAACAGCAGTAGAAAAACAGGCTCCATAGTTAAAGATTTTTTGTACCTGGTGTGGTGGTGGTACACACCTATAATCTCTGTGCTCAAAGTGTCTGCAGTAAAAGGTTTGTCTTCACTACAGGGTGACTAAGAAGCCAGTGCAGGCTACATGAAATTGTGTCTTTAAAAAAAAAAAAGGATTAAGCTGGGCGGTGGTGGCGCACGCCTTTCATCCCAGCACTTGGGAGGCAGAGACAGGTGGATTTCTGAGTTCGAGACCAGCCTGGTCTACAGAGTGAGTACCAGGACAGCCAGGGCTACACAGAGAAACCCTGTCTCAAAAAAAAAATTAAAGATAAGATGTCACTGTATGGTTCATGCTGACCCTAACTATATAATTCACCTACCATGAATGACATCTATATATTTTATTGGCATAGCCGCCATGTTAGCTTCCCATAGATACAGATTCTAACTTTACCTTCACCTTAATTCTTAATAGGGAAGGTATCAAAATATTGCTAATAGTATAGAAAAGTTGAAAAATATAATTGAGTTGGCTTGACTGACATCTCTAGGTAGTTTGTCTGGGCTTGCATTAATCACAGTGGGGTTGTTGTTGCTGCTGCTGTTGTTTTGTTTGTTATCTGTTGCTTAATTTTTATAGTGCACAGGAAACTTTTTCCACAGGAGGCTTCAGATTGGCCTTGAAGAATGTATCAAACATGGAAAATGTTGAAATGGTACAGAAACACACCCTGATCGTCACTTTTATAATGTTGTTGCCTTTCTTGTTGAAATAGATATGACCATTCGCTGTGCATGCTTGCTGTGGTTAATAACTCATCCCTCAGCTTCCCAAATTTGCTTTCACAATACCAAAGTCATCTTGCTTTTTCATATGCAGCATAAACATCTAGTGTCATAAAAATATTACCATGGAGACATGTCCTCATTCCCTATGTTTATTTTAGACATGTTTTTGTCAATTTTGGAGTTCCCATATTTCTTAGGTTGCATTACATGAATGTAATGCAGTTTAATTACCTTCATAAAAGGCTTTAATTTTTTTTAAAGAAAAATGGGAACACATAGTTTTATATTAGGAGTCATTTTGTGTCAAAGTCTTAGAATACATTCCGGATCTAATATATTAGATTAGTATTAGTTGTTGCTTAGTATTAATTAAAGTGAACTTAAAAAACTACAAACTACTGAAAGCATAAAAACATTCTTAGTATAATTAATAATTAATAATAATAATAATAATTAATAATAATAACAACAACAACAACAACAACAATATACTAGCTGTTTTAGTGATAGAAGTATCCTACATGGAAAAAAATTCTTCCTTTTCTGTTTGACCTTATTCATCTTTTACAAATATGTCACTACCTCTGATATGTTATTCTAATAAATATTTTTGGTTTTAATCTTCATCATCACTTTCTTCTCTTATGTAATTTGAACAATGAAAATCTTCTCACCTTCCTCAGGATAGACAGGGGATAAACTTTACAGCGTGGCATTATGCACATTGGCCATGGAAACACCTTTATGTGAGTAGCAGCTTTCCAGGAGAAGTAACATCCAGAGGAGTTGATAAGATTCTGAGGGTCACAGCGCCCCTCTTCCTGCACACAGGCTAATAAGAAGATCAAGAATGGGGAGAAGACTGAGTGTCTAAGGAGGCCATGTCTTGGGGGGAAAAAGGTGAAAAAACAAACAAAAGAAAAACAAAAAAACAAAAACAAAAAGCTCTCTCACCTTTTTGTTCAAAACATAGCCTCCTCAGAGACACTGATAAGTCTCCCAGTGGAACAAATAGAAGGATAAACTGTGTAAAGGCAGGCGACAAAGGATGCTAGCTAATTCTCCACGGGCAGCTCTGAAGAGCTCAGGTACTCAGTACATTCTCAAGACTGAAAAAGGAAGGAAAAAGTTACTAAATATTAGTCAATAGGGAAGCAAGGTTTGTTTTACTGGGAGGGAAAGGAAGCATGGGATGAAACAAAACTAGTAATGACCTTTTCTGGAGGAGGAACTATGGAATTTTATAGGAATCAATGACATTCACAGCTAATTTAAAGAATGCTGTAATGAGAAAGTTGTGTCTGGTCTGTCTGAGTGTGCGTGTGTGTGTGTGTGTGTGTGTGTGTGTGTGTGTGTGTGCTCGCGTGCAGAAAATAGAAGTCAACACGATGCCCAGCTTTTATGTAGGTGCAGGAAAACCAGACTCAGGGTTTCAGGCTTGTGTAGCACACATGTTGCTGACTGAACCATCTCCCTACTCCTGAAGAGTATTTTTTTCTTTAAGACTATTGGTACAAAGCAAGTCTCAACATAGTCTTTCTTATTATGTCTTTTCCTATAATCTAATCTAATGAAATCCACCCTCTTTGTGTAAGTGTCTGGACAATGGAATTCAGAATAAATGAATAATTTGTATTCAGTAAAGAGCTATATGCTGAAATATTAAGTTTGAATCACTAAGAATGAATTATGGATTTTAGGTCTTCTCTTTATCTTGTAATTGACTATCCCATATTTAACATACCTTTTCCTGCAGCAACAAAACACATCAAATTAAGTGAATACCTAATACAATTATGAATATGTTACTTCATCTCAAAAATCAAAGTATCTCATTTACTTACAAGGTAAAATACCATTGAGACTTGTTTTAAAAGACTGAATTTATCTCATCCATTCAGAGAAAAGCTGGAAAACGTTACAGACAGGCATGCCCCAGGAAGTACAGCTTTTGTGACAGAAAAAGGTACTTTAGGGGAAAGTCTCAAGTACACTGATTACTGAGTCCTGGTCAAAAGTCTCAATGAATATGGGACACGGTTCATGCAGGATCTTTTTAGTCTCGATTCACAAAGGACCCAGGGGAAGGAACTAGACTGCAATCTTTCGCTGCCTCCACTCTGCCTATGCTCCATTCAGGCAAGTCTTTGCTTACCGGGTCCTCTCCCTCCAGAAGGTTCCCTGCCTCTCAGAGTTATCTTCTTTCCCTGGAAAGTTTATTTAACACTGTCGTCATGGAGAAGGTCCTCCAGGTAAGGGTGTGTGAAGGAGCTCACAAAGCCGCAATGGGAGCTGGATTAGTTGCAGCTTTTCTCCAAATACCTTGAGTGTGTCTCACAACATCTTATCACAACATCTGGCTTTTCGTGTCTTCTGCCTCTCCCGATTGCAAGGAGAGGTCCAGGGTCATAGGGTCTCCTAACTCTCTAGATGTCCAAGGCACCTAACTTCATTCTTATATTATAAATCTAGAGAAATGTTATTGGAAATGCTGAGAGAAAAGGAGAAAGGAAGTTTAAAATCAAGCAGAAATGTCCCCTTTGATAATCTATCAATAAGCGGAATCAAAAACACACAACTGGTGGATTGAATATAAAAGCGAATCATTTCATCTTTCTGTGATACTTAAAGCCAGGTGAGAGTGGGTGGAAAGCAGAATTTCCAAGTTCAAAGCTTATACCTGGTGAGGTGACTATTGTCACTCACTCAGGATAGGTGGCTGTTCTCTCTACTGGCTCAGTGTCAAGCAGCCTCTCCCAGGCTGTGGCAGAACTCCAAGGTGCTGGCTTGCCAGCTGCAACCCAGCAGGAAGTAAGGACCTGTTTTGTTTTTTTAAAAAATCATTTCCTGACAAAAAGGACTAGAGGGAATTTTTTTTCTGACTTGGACATGATTATGTCATTTGCCCGCTGGCAAGCTTACCAAGGCCTCTTCAGTGTTTAGTCTCAGGCACAAAGGACTGGTAAATGCTCTCTGGGTCTGTCAGCTTACTCCCAGAGCTGTGACATAGATCACTTGACTTGAACCCAGACTGGGAAGAAAGAGAGAGAGAGCAGGAACTGGAGTCCTGCTTTTCAAAGGATAGTTTGGGTTCTGTCATCAAAAGTCAGCAGGAAAATGCTTAGAATCAGGCGTAAAAGACAAGCATATTAGAGATGTACTCATGGATGCTTTGGGTTGAATGAATTGAGTGGTCTAGAGATGTTTTAGTCATTCATTTTAATTAAATGCAGATGACTGCTTACCTAAATGCATATACAGGTACCACATGCACAGCTAGTACCCACAAAGGCCAGTTCTAGGGAATTGGATTCCCTAGAACTAGTGTTACAGAGTCAGCTGACATGTGGGTGTTAGAAACCAAATCCAAATCCTCTGAATGAGCAGCCAGGCCGCTTAACTGCTGAGTCATCTCCCCATCCCTGAGTCGAGGGATTAAACGCATCAGAACGATGTCATTATTGTTCCCTCAGCCAGATTCATTCATAATTCAGGAAGTACTAATTGCAAGAGGGCTGGCAGTTGAGACATCTTGATTCCTGGTGGCAAGTGGCAAAAGCAGCATCGACCACTAGTCCCTCAGGTTCATCTATACTCGGGATGAGCACAACTCTCAACTTGAAAGATCTCTCATATCGTCCTCATTAAAATGGAAAGACACAGCAAATATGGTAAAACGTGAAGGGATGATAAATCAGTGCTTAGTGATGGTTCCATTCCCTTCAAAATGGTGTTAGTATGACTCTAAAGTCTGGGCACAGAATTTGCCATTTTATTCATACAAAATGTAATTGGCTGGAGATGGTACCTGACACTTCCAGAGAGAATTGAATTATTTTAGTATAATGCCATTTTTCTTTAAAGCTAAAAAAACAGTAAGTCAAAGGTTGTTAGGGACTGGCTATGTAGATGGATTTTGTGTTAGAAGGAAAAAAAATGCTAGTATTCCATTGTGTAAGCAACTGTTGTCTTACTCTGCAGTTACTGGTATATATTTAGCAATTACTTTATGACACATTTTATGCTTTGGAGACTATTGTAGGAACCCAGTACTTTATTCTATTCTCTTCTCTCTGAGTATTTCCTTATGTCAACATATCAGATTGCATCTGGAAATCCCTACAGCAGGTAGTTTCTGTTTTCTACTATCATAAAGAGACTAACAGGCTGACCAGCATCCTGCTAATACTGCAGACAAATATTTCAGTTATTAAAACCTGATAAGTAGTCAAATTAAAACCACAGAAGTCTATGAGCCCTATCTAGGCAGATAAAACCCAAATAAAATGCCTATGAATAAAATGCCTCTTAGGAACTCCAATTTCCACCCGCTTCAATTTTGAAGAGGAATTATCTTAATTTGGGAGGGAGGAGGACAAAGCATACATACATATTTGTTAAATTAAATACACCACATTCATTCTAGAAATGTAAAGTCTTACTTTGAGAACAACACCCAGACACACTATGCCACTTCACCAATTTTAAACATTAAGAAAGCTGAAGTAGAGCCACGAGATTAAAAAAAAAAGAAAGAAAGAAAGAAAGAAAAGAAAAAAGAAAGAAAAAGAAAAAAGAAAAAAAGAAAAAAATTCTCCCAAACCTATGAATCACTCATCTCAGGAAACATTGAATTCTTTATAAATTTTCTTAAGAATCAAGATGACTGTTTCTTTCACATTTTGTAGTTTTAGTTAATAAACTAATTAAATTACGAAAGAGACTCCTCTAAATTCTTTTTTTCCTTGAGACAGAGTTTTATTATTTGGCCCTCATCACCTGGAGCTCACTGAGATCTGTGTACCTGCCTGCTGAGTGCTGGGGTTAAACGTGTGTACCACCAATCCCTGCTCCAAGTTATCTCCTAAGAGGGAAAAAACTAATAGAAAATTGTTTTGTTTTTCAAGAATTATTTGTGTGTGTGTGTGTGTGTGTGTGTGTGTGTGTGTGTTTTATTCTTAGGTGAGTCTTGTTTTAGTAATATGAAGACAAAAACAAATTTTGTTTTATTTTTTTATTTTAGCAACTAATATACACTAACCTTTTACAAACATTAGCGTTGATTCATCTTAACGTTTTGATACAGTTACTAGCACCTGGGTGCATTTGGGAAATAGGAAACAAGCGCCATCAGTCGCAGGTGGGAGACTATGCCCCAGTACCTGGTTGCACGACCTTTCCTACCTGCTAGCTCTGCCTCTCGGTGCCTTTCACACACTTCTCTGTAAGACGACCACATGACTCTCAGAGAGCTGCACTATCTAAGACTCGTGTGCTCTGTGACCACGAATCAAAACCCAGGGTGAGAAAAATGAGCCAGTGAAAGAGAGAGGCTAGAGCTGAGCGTTACAATAGCTTGTCACAAGCAGTGAAAGCACAGTATGATCCTCTAGTGGAGAAATCAAATCACTGGGACAAGAAAGGATGTATACAGTGGGAGGGGGTGAACTAGATCTGTCTCGATGTCTCGATAACGGGGAGAGAGAGAGAGAGAGAGAGAGAGAGAGAGAGAGAGAGAGAGAGAGAGAGAGAGAGAGAGAGAGAGAGAGAGAGAGAGAGAGAGAGATGTAATCTGGCATTTAGATATTTCACAGGTACAGGTACAGGTCTTTTGCTAAGCGGACATGTGAAGGGCCGCTATCTCCTCTAGGTGTCAGCACTGACTGGCGAGGAGACTGTCCCCTGGAAAGCCCTTGCCTCTCCCAACTGGAGACCACCGGGAGACCACCAAGCCTCTGTTTCCTGAATTCATGAAAATCTCCTACACCCGATGTGGTGCTCACGGGCACACTGGAGCCTCGGAAGTTCCAGAATTTCAGAGAGGAAGTTATATGAGATTACAACACTTTGTCCTAGGTTAAACATGAATTGAGCTTTTGACACATCTTTTCCCCCAAGCCCGGTAGAAGGATATGACACAAAATGTGATTTACTCGTGCTCGTGCTCGTTACACAGCAGGCACTCAGGCTGAACACTTTTGTGTACAGCCTGAAATGACTATATTTCAACAGTGTACTTACGCAGACATAAATAAATCTTCATCTAGAATTATCTATGAGTATGTAACTAACAGAGAAGCAGGCCCCCTCCCAGCGCTCCCGCGCGAACACACACACCTTAATTTCTCCAGTCCTAATGACTAAAGTTCCCCCAAACTGTTAAGTGTTCACTGATGACATCGCTCAGTGACCACTAAGTGTCCTCTAGCAGGTGGTCACTTCAGCGTAGACATCACTTCCTTCCTCTTGAGGGTTTGGAGAGGGCATCCCAGGGTCCCATAGTGGAAGGGCAGGGCCATAGGATGAAGCAGGCAGCTCACGCGCGCGCGGGTGTCCCCAACCCACTCAGATTGGGGGCGGGGCGCTGTCTTTCTTCCTGACTGATGTGGGGACCCTGGGCTCAGGGAATTTCCCTGGTCCTCGGGCTTTTCCAACCATCACGCATAAAAGGAGCTCGCGGGACCTCAGAGCCCCAGACTGCACTTCAGTGCCTCTAGCAAGCTCCCTCCGGTGCTTCAGACTCCAGCCACACTCCAGCCCAGTGTCATGGCCCCTCCCACCTGCCGGCTCCTCAGTGCTGCGCTGGTCCTGCTGCTGCTGCTGCTGGCCACCAACCACCAGGCTACAGGTGAGATCCGAGGCTGATGTTCCCGGGGAAGCCTCAGGTGGGCGTAACCAGCCCCAGCCCCTCTGACCCAGTGTCTTCTCGCACAGGGGCTGTTGTGGCCAGTGAGCTGCGCTGTCAATGCCTCAAGACCCTACCAAGGGTTGACTTCAAGAACATCCAGAGCTTGAAGGTGACGCCCCCGGGACCCCACTGCACCCAGACAGAAGTCATGTGAGTGTCTCCCTGGGTAGCCTCTGCCATTGCCAGAATAGCCCAGACCCTCCTGAGGCCCCATGCTCACCCCAGCTGACGTTCGTGCCATATAATGATCCCCACTTCTCTCTGCAGAGCCACTCTCAAGGACGGTCAAGAAGTTTGCCTCAACCCTGACGCCCCCTTGGTTCAGAGGATCATCCAAAAGATACTGAACAAGTGAGTCGTGATTTGTGCTTACACCTGACTGGAGAGTTGGTCGGAGTCCGGCATGCAATTTCTGAAAATTATAGCAGGGAAAATCAAGGTTAACTCCAGTTCAGGAAACTGGATTATTTGTCTTGTGATCATCAGTTTGCATTGATAGAAGAAGGATATCACCTGCTTCTTTTATCTACACACTCAAAAGTCCTTCTCTAATGGATGGTCTCTGTGTGTCCTAAGAATTAAGTAAAACCTATTAGCGCTGTTATAAAGCCTGTTATCTATTAGATACACTACTTTACCCCTTCCCTTTCCATGTCTGTGATTTGTAAAGTCTAACCCCCGGTTTTGGTCAAAGTGAGCCTCTAAGGCTTCCCAGTGAAGAGTTGGGGTTTGCAGTGAGACCTCTTGAAATTTAGGTGTAGGCTCTCCCTCTTACCCTGTCGGAGTTTAGTGAAACAGCAATAGGTACTGTTCTTGTTTACAACCTACGGGAAGTCATGCCTTGACATTCGTATTCTTAACATCACTTGAAAAGGTTGAAGCTAGTACCATTGTAACCCTGGCTCTACCGTTCAGATTTCAAAGCACACAGAGTGCTTATTGCTAGATAGCACAGCCATGGCTTAGGTAACAGGTCCCTGGCCGGGGTTAGAGATGACTTTGTTTGGAGAATCAAACAAGGTCCAGGATGAAGTCGAAAGAAGAGGGCTCTGCAATCAGCCTTTAAAAAACCCACTAACGGCAACCGTTTTCTCATCACAGAGGCAAGGCTAACTGACCTGGAAAGAAGGAGTGTGGGAAGAATCGAAGAGAAAAGAGACAAACAGCACCCGGGAAGCCCGGATCGTACCTGCTGTGCCTCGCTGTCTGAGAGCTTATCTATTTATTTATCTATGTATTTATTTATTTATTTATTTCCAATGCCCAGATGCTGTTGTGTTTATTATGGTATTTAAAGATATGCATTTGCTAATTCACTGTAATATCTTAAAAGGTTATTTTAATATGTTAAAGTTTATTTTAATAATGGTTAATTTGTTCAATTAAGGTTATTTTACCTATGTAGTTGGAGGGTGATGCATTTTTAAAACCTATTTCTTCATGAGTTTCTGGGGAGAGGGTGAGTTGGGCACAAGCTACACCACACCCACACTGTGATAGAGACTGGGGATAAGGGGTGGGTGGGGGGACAAAGATGCAGTCAGATGGCTTTCATGGAAGGAGTGTTCGTGTTCACATCATGTTCTGTAAGCACTGAGTAGAATAGCTGTTATTTAGGTTTCACTGTTTCTAAACTATGTGTACAGCATTTCTGATGCTGAATATTCAATGTAATGTTGTGAGTATCCCTTGGACATTTTATGTCTTCCTTGTAAGGCACAGTGCCTTGCTTAGCAATTGTTTTGCCATAGTTTCTCATGTCTTGAAGTAGAGACATGTATTTATTCATGTACTTTTACAATTAACAAAAAATAAAACTTTTATTAAAAAATCTTGTGCTTGTTTGTCTTATATTTCTCAATATTTTGTTCTTCCATTGTATCAAAGGTGTCAGAAATGCATAAGAAACCATCTTTCCTGCAGGAACAGCTACTAGCTAGAGCCTTCCTTGTTTCGGTGAAGAGGGCACAACTGATGCCTTTTCAAAGTATATGCGAGATTTGTCTCTGAAAGAATTCCCTTTTTTTATTATTTTCTTTTTTAGAATCCCTCTTTAACATACGTTTTCCACGACTAACAGCTTGAGGTCCAACACTAGCATAATAGTTTGTGGAATTTTTAAAAAGTGTTTTTAAAGCTCTCATTTAAATTATTTTCCTAAGCATTTATTTATTTATTTATTTATTTATTATTTTTATTTTTTTGTAAACGCTTCTTGCTTTCCCTCCTAATGAAGTTGATTTGGAACTGCAGTAACGTGCCAGGTCCTTTTGCAGAACTCAATTTGTACAATGAAGATAAAACTTAGAAAACAGGAGAGACTGAGCACTGTGTCAATGTAAAAGACCACTATGAGGGGTTTCTCCTAACCTTCAGGAGTGATGGTTTAATTTCCCAAGATGCAATGTTTCTCTAATGTCACCAAGTTTGAATGTTCTCTAAGCATGTCAGTTTTAATGTAAGCTCCCCAGATAGGCAAGTGCACACGGAAGCTCCAGAACAGAGACAAAGATTGACATATGAGGCGGGAAGGGCTGAGCTGTGGAAACACCCTCCAGACCTGAGCAGATAGAGGGTGGGGGGAAGGGAGGGAGGGAGGGAGAGGGACAGGGAGAGGGAGAGGGAGAGACTCACAGACACAGACAAAAGAGGTAGAAAGAGGGGATTCACTGAGCCCCATCCCTGGGCCATCAATGTTGGCTTACATGCTGGGGTGCAGCATGGAGATCAGTGGTTGCCTGGTAGTCTGGCACTTGTTAGTAGTACGACTCCTTATGCCCTTTCAGACACCCTTACTGTTCTTTTACCACCCCTCTCATTCTTCTGCATTTATCTCCCTGGATTTCCCTAATTAGAAAATCCACCTTTCCCCCCATTTTCCCCTGTGAGATCACTTGTACCAGACTAGATTTATCTGTTTAGATAAAACTGAATGGAATTTCTCTTTCTAAGGTAAAGGAGATACTTTGAGCCTACCAAGGGACATGATCTTGACAATTCTATTTTTTTTTCCACTTAGAGTTTGGTTTCCTGATGCAGAAAAGGTATGTTAAATATGGGGAAATGGAGGCATTTAACAAAATAGCAGAATTGGAGCTAATAATTCATTTTTTAGTAATTCAACTTTAGGTACATGGAAATAGCATATAGCTATAACCAAATACAAATTATTGCTATATTTTGAATTCCATTGTCCTGACAGCCCACATACAGCAACATACTAAGACTTGCTTTGTACCAACTTGGATTATTCTCAAAGAAAAACAAACTTACTCTAGAAATAGGGAGATGACTCAGTCAGCAAAGTTGGGGCCACACAATCCTGATAACCTGGGTCTGGATTCCCTGCACTTAAAAAGTGGGCATTCTTTGATTTCTGCCCTACACACACACACACACACACACACACACACACACACACACACACACTTTTCTCATTACACCACTCTTAAAATTAACTGCAAATATCAATTTCCTATAAAATTTCATAGTTCCTCCTCCAGAAAAGTTCATGACTTTATTAAGAGTTTTATTGCATCCCATATTTTCTTTCTAATAAAACAAACTAGAAAAAAAAAATCTACTTCCTTATTGACTAACGTCTGATAACTTTTTCCTGACAGTACATTGCTCTTGAGAATGGGTTACTTGAGTTATCAGGGCTGTCTGTGGAGAGTCAGCCAGCATTCTCTGTTGTCTGGTCCTGCACAGTTTATTCTTTTATTATGTCCATTGGGACAGTTGTAGAAGACAAAGTCTAGCTGGAGAGAGTTCTGGTTTCCTCTCTCCTGAGACATGGCCTTTTTAGAGACCTAAGCTGCTCCCAACTCCTAGGCCCCCCATCCCTGTCTCCAAAAGGCTGAGATTGCAGGCCTGAGCTACTGTACCTAGAGATGGCTTTTGCCTTTGAGTGAAAGAGAAAATGGGAGATACCAAAATTAAAGCAGGGCATCTAGGCAGCTTGCCAGGCACCGGGATCCATGTAGAGGCAGAAAAACTCCAATTACCCAGTAGTTATGACTATAAGATCTGCTTTTTCTTTCTTTCTTTTTTTTTTTTTTCTTACTTGGAGTGGTGGTGGTAATATTCCTATAGTTCAATCCAGACTGTTTGGTAAATGATTTGAATTATTATATTAGACTGAGATTTGGAGTGGTTTTGCTGGATTGGAGTGGTTTTGCTTTTGCTGTGTTTATGACAGGGTATCTCTACGTTGGCCTGCCTGGCCTGGAACTTGCTATGTAGACCATGGTGGTCTCAAACTCTCAGAGATCCACTTGCCTCTGCCTGAAGCAGTTGTTTTATATTTACATAACTTGTTATGTTGGTAACATTAAGAACCTTAGGTATGACCAACAGCATTCCTTTAGTTGCTCTTTGCTAAATGTGTATTAATTATTATGTTAGCAAATAATTTGACTTTGGTGAATTCTCCGTGATCATTTCTCTTAATGTTGAGTTTTTAGTTTAATACTGAGGGCCTGTTATGTTGATTTTAAATATTCACTATTGTTAGGCAATATGACTACTGCTATTAGCTTCATTTAGTTTTGTCATACTTATCTCGCACAGCTGAAACTTGTGTGAACGAGTGCAGTGTCAGCATGTTGAAGCCTATGACTTTTTTCCTCCTGTTTATTGAAAATGTCAAGTTGATGCTTGGAAGCTTTTACTGTAGCTGAAAAGAAGTTAAAAAATTGGGAAACAGCCAGGCATGGTAAACAGTGGTCGCACATGCCTTTAATCCCAGTACATGGGAGGCAGGGGCAGCCGGATCTCTGAGTTCGAGGCCAGGCTGGTCTAGAGTGAGTTCCAGGACAGCCAGGGCTACACAGAGAAACCCTGTCTCAAGAAAACAAAACAAAACAAAACAAAACAAAACAAAAAAACCAAAAAATTGGGAAACACCAGGCTAAAACAAGGACTTTTGACAGTGTTTCCTGAATGGGAATGCTTACAAACTACCTAGATGGGAACATTGGAGACTAAAGGAGAATGAGGAGAGAGGGTCTGGTGGGGACCATTAGTAAGGTATGACTTAGAAATTACAGAGACCAAAGTGTGTATGCGTCATTCCTTCTTAAAAGGAGGAACAAAATACCCATGGAAGGAGTTGCAGAGACAAACTATGGAGCAGAGACTGAAGGAAGGACAATCCAGAGACTGCTCCACCCGAGAATCCTTCCCATATTCAGTCATCAAATCCAGACACAGTTGTGGATGCCAGCAAGTGTTGGCTGACAGGAGCCTAATATAGCTCTCTCCTGAGAGGTTCTGACAGTACCTGAATAACACAGAAGTAGAGGCTCACAGCCATCCATTGGACTGAGCACAGGGTCCCCAATGAAGGAGCTAGAGAAAGGACTCGGAATTGAAGGGTTTGCAGCCCCTTAGGATGAACAACAATATGAACTAACTAGTACCCTCAGAACTTCCAGGGACTAAACCACCAACCAAAGAGTACACATGGTGGGACTCATGACTCCAGCAGCATATGTAGCAGAGGATGGCCAAGTAGGTCATCAATGGGAGGAGAGGCCCTTGGCCCTGTGAAGGTTCTATGCCCCAGTGTAGGGGAATGCCAGGAGGCAGGAGAGGATGGGTTGGTGAGCAGGGGGAGGGGAGAGGGAACAGGGTTTTTTTTTGTTTGTTTGTTTGGTTTTTTCCTTTTTTTTTTTTTCCAGAGGGCAAACTGGGAAAGGAGATATCACATGACCTGTAAATAAAGAAAATATCTAATATAAAAAAAGAAAGAAAGTACAGGGTTAATCTGAAGGTGAATGAACACTCAAACACAGCTTGGGGGTTTATTCTGCCTTGCAGTGGGGCTGTCATGTGACAGTGGGGCTGTCATGTGACAGTGGGGCTGTCATGTGACAGTGGGGCTGTCACGGCACAGGATCTTGAGGGAATTCTGCATGCTTTACTGTGGAGTCAGGCATCAGAAAGCCATGTGCCTTCTCCCTTTCCCAAATCCTTTTTTGATAGGTTGTTCCCACAGAATGTTGCTGCCCACGCTGAGGGTAGGTTTCTCTGCTCTCTCAAGCCTTTCTGTAAAAACCGTGTCATAAACGCAGCAGTACTTACGTTTCCATGATGATTCTAATTTGCATCAAGTTGATGATGATTAACAAATACATATAAACACACGCATACAGAAAGTCAGATGGCTATGTGGTTAATCTTATAGACATTTGTAATTCTTTCACGCATGCGAATAGAGAACATTTAAAAGACACAGCATGTTCTTCTAGGTGTGATTTTTTTTGTTATTTTATTTATTTATGTTTTCATACTCATTTATTTCTGTGTGGGGGCATGTGGAGCTCCAAGGACGTCATTCAGGGTGTCATTCAGTTTTCTCCTACTGTATAGATTTCTGGGATCCAAATCAGATCATCAGACTGGCTGGAAGCCCCTTGGCCTGCTGAGCCATCTTGTGGTCACGTTGACAAATTTAATTCCATAATAATATGGATGCAAAAGAAGTAAAATACAGATCATAGGAAAGTCTGTTTTATATTTATAATATGAAGACTTCTATAAAATGTTTATGTATACACATGCATATTATATTCCTGCATATATACAATATGTACAGTTCTAGGAACAACAGCAAAACTAACAGCCGTGTACACTTGCACTCCCAAGTCAGAGAACTTTACCAGCATTCGCATTCCATTCTGTGCCGTCCCAAGGCTCAGCCCCTCTTTCTCCATGACTGTGGAACTTCCTCCTTGTATTCAGTTGTCTTACGTGTGCCACTAAGGTTAACCTAACCCTGGACTTTCAAACAGTTCTCTAGTTTTATCTTTGCACTTTTGATGAATGAGATGATGCTTTATAGACGAGAGAGAGTTTCTCATAACATTTAGCCACATGTATGTGCACTTTGTACACAGGTGATTCATTTTGCAGAATTTCATATCAGCATTTATTTGATTCTCCGAGAACTAGAAATTTTAGTTGCTTATAGTTTTGCTATTATGAATGCAAATTCAATTTGTTTTGTACTAGTTTGCAGTTACATTATAGAGACCCAAGAACATACATACAGAATTGGAATTACTAGCTATGAGGTACTAAGTATCAACTTATCTTCAGGTAATGAAGGATGAGCAAGTAATACTAAAAACTTAAGTGATTGTGATGGTTGGGCCTAAAGCAATTCATGAATGTTCCTCTTGGACCAAAAGCAATCCATGAGTGTTCCTTGTCTGCCATCTGCTGGTCATTGTCAGACTCAAAACTGTCAGACTGTTGACCACTTGACTGAATAATAGTAGTTACTGGTGTCTATATTCTTTTTCCTTATTACAAACGCACTTTGTAATAAGGATATGTGTATAAAGTTTCACACAGTTACGGAAATTTTGAATACAGCAATTTAGAATTAGATTGCATTTAATTTATAGATTAGTTTAAAGAGATAGTTGGTGAATCTTCTAAAATATTAAATCACTTTATAATATTCATATAGTCTGTGAAATAAGATCTTTAAACTCTTCAAATTACATTCAAAAGGTTTTCTTCTTGAATATTTCTTCTAAGACTTTTGTCTAAAAACTTGTGTGGCTTTTATTTGAATGTTGTGCATAGTATCTTTCAGACTGCATTTCCAGATGCTTGAAGTGTAATTTTTATATCCATTCGTATTGTAATGATGTACTTGTACACTTCTTTGATTTTTCTTTACAGACAGTTATGGCATATGTCGCTAATGGTGGATTCATTTTCTCATTCAGTCAATTATACCTTTATGTAGCTTTACTGTACTGGTGAGATGTTCCAGAGCAGTGAGTATTTAAATGCAGGTAGTGATGACAAGGACTGATGTTTGGCTCTCAACAAACCTCCTAAACATTTCACCCCTAAGTATGTAGTTGTAAGCATACAGTTTGAACGTAGTGTATTGCTTTCTTTCAGATTATGAATTAATACCAACTTGCATTATTTTTATTGCTATTTATTGCTATTTTTGTTTTTTTACTATTATTATTAATCATCTTCATCATCATTATCATTATTATTACTATTTCTATTCCTACTTTATTGATGGTCAAGTCTACACCTGATGAGCTTCATGAATCCTGAGGGTTGAGGTAGAACTCTGTGCTTCGTGATAGCCTTTCCTGTCATTATTAAATTAACATAATAATCCCTGTGCATTAGCCCACCCTATTGAGAAGATTTCATGCAGATCAAAATAAAGATGAGCTTCCGTGAATTAGTGCTGTTTAGATTAATTGATGGTTCTATAGAATTCCTGATTTGACTCAATCTTGGAAAAAAATTTGAATAAATGGTTTTAGTTGTTTTACTAGAAAGATGTAACAAAGTTAGAATCAAAATTAGAATATGGCCACTCTTTATAGTATGTAAAAGCTACATATAAGAAATTCAATGACCTTTCATAATCATACTAAAAAAAGAAATCAACTTGGGACAAATGTTCAAGAAAGAACATTTAGGTCCAAGGATGAAGCCACAGTATGATAAATCAAAGTCATGAAAAAATTGTTACTTTGAATTTACAGTAAGTTTACAGAATGAAATACTGTTTGGACTTGTTATTGATATCTTGTTACTCCCCTTTTATGTAACATTTTGTCTATGAGGTAACTTTCTTACCTAGAGAAAGAACATTTTGTACTAAGGCTATAAAAGGCTGAAAGCAATAAAGAAAAGGGGTGCAGCCACTTTCTATTTCACCCCGTGTGTACGTGAGTATACATGTGTCTGTGTGAGTGACATCTTTCCTTTCCTTTGTCTCTCTGGTTTAAAAAAAAGAGTTTAAGGAGTTCACTGGCCAGCAAAGAGTTAAGGAGTTCACTGGCCAGCAAAGAGTTAAGGAGTTCACTCGCCAGCAAGAGGCTTTTGGCGTCATAAAAAGGAGTAAAAGCGGTGAATCCTGTACTGACTTCTCCACTGCTATACAGCATAAGCGAATAGCCATAGAATTGTATGGTAAGTTTGTAAAGTAAATAAGAGTTACGTTTTCCACTGCATAATGAACAGTTAGAGAATTCAAAGGCCAGAGGTCTTCAATCTTTTGACCTGAATTTGATACTGTGTTCCACGGCAGCCCTTTCCAGCCGGGCAGGCTCCCGGCTCTCCCCAATAATAACTGAGGTCTCATTAAGAGTATAAAACAAACTAACAAAAAACAAGGGGAGAAGAAAAGAACTGTCAGAGACAAGGTGAAATAATATGTATGTGGCAAAATTTCAGTGACAGCAACTTTGAAAAAATGCTGTGTAACCTACCAAACCCAGCATAACTTTATATATGGTAACACATGGTTGCTGAACAGCTCATTACAAAACGTTTCTATCCTAAATTAAAGTGGCATTAGTGAGAGGTGATAACAACAGAAATGCTAAGTGAACACTATATTGAAAAATATGCAGTTAAGGTAACACCTGAAGCAATTTATTTTGAACATAAAAATAGTTGTTCAAAACAATAAATAATACAGTTACTTTAAAATTTTAAACCCAAACAGTTTTATTTTTAGAGTTTACATCCAGAAATGGAAGTTATTGTGGGGGCTCTAACGAATGTATGAAAGAGTTGTCATAGAGGAGATTTAAGGAGGCCATATGTTGTTTAAAAAATTATAGAAGGGTAAGCTCCTACACACACCAGGTTAAAAATGTGAGTCAAGACATTTGTCCGACATTCCAACTGTTGTGTTTTATAAAAGGAGGAGGAGAGAAGGAATATGTTTGGTGGATATGTAGTCAGGTGTGAGGGAAGAGGGCGCCTCTGCAGGTCCATGTTGCGGCATCCCTTCTTCCTGAGGGACCAGTCACAGGACTGTATAGTATAGAATAATTTATTCAGGACATAGAGAGGGGAGTTGAGAGAGTAGATACACACACACACACAGAGGGAGAGAGAGAGAGGGAGGGACAAAAAGAGAGAGAGGGAGAGGGAGAGGGAGAGGGAGAGGGAGAGGGAGAGGGAGAGGGAGAGAGAGAGAGAGAGAGGGGAAGAGTAGAGGCCTGCCATGAGCATGTGGAGAGAGAGGGGGGAGAGGAACGGAGAGAGGGGGAGCATAAGCAAGGGGACAGAGCAGAAGCAAGAAAGCAAGAGAACAAGAGAGAGAGGAGGGGGCAAGCAGCCCCTTTTATAGTGAGTCAGGTACACCTGGCTATTGCCAGGTAACTGTAGGGTGAAGACTAGACAAAATGCTAACACCAACGACCAAATGGAAGCTGAGCCATTTACTTGAGCTTTAGAGAAACCAGGATTAGAGTCTGTGCGTCAAGTTTCAAATACAATAACAAATGTCTGAGATGATTCAGCTAAAGAAGAGGAATAGTTAAAATATGCCATATAGCTTTGAGGTCAATGAACTACCAATAGGTTTGGTGGGCAGGTGCCTATGACTGGACCATCAACCAGGTGGGAGCACGTGAATGAGGCATCAAATGATTGGAGTACAGAAATGAGGCAGCTCATTCATCTGATGACTGGAACGCATGAATGGAGCAACTCATTCATCTCATTATTAGAGCCCATGAATGAGGTGGCTCATTCATTTCACAGCCAGGTATGAAACACACAGAGAAAGTTTGGAGTCTTGCAGTCTTCTTTGGAGGATTAACGACTTCTCATCACAGGCCCTACTTTCTAAAGGCTTTGCCACCTTCCAATAGAATTATGCGCTGGGGACTATATTCCTTTCACACACGAGGCTTTGCACAGCATTTATCCAAGCCAAGGTTGAGAGATAATAGTCAAATTTTCCCAACAGTCCTGTCTCAGTTGGCATGATAGCAATGTTCTCCTGTTTTAATGACGTAACAATGTAAGTCATCTGAAGCAATCCAATGCTAACTCTTCAACTGTTTTCCTACTCCTCTGTCCCAGTGTACAGGTTAAAAAACATGAATGGCCAAATATCTTTTGGGTTTGGGCAAAGTTTTCAAGTCCTTCTGCATCCATAAAACCAATCATTTTTATTTCTTAGAACATTTGTTCTCTTTAATGTAGTTTTGGCCAATTTAAGAGTTAAAAATGTAATCCCAGCACTTGGGAGGCAGAGGCAGGCGGATTTCTGAGTTCGAGGCCAGCCTGGTCTACAGAGTGAGTTCCAGGACAGCCAGGGCTATACAGAGAAACCCTGTCTCGAAAAAAAAAACCAAAAAAATCGACTTCTCCGATCGAGTTAAAAATGAAGCCTATTGATACCATTAACATACATTGTGATTTTATTCTTTAATGGTTCCATTCCTTGGTGATAGAATTTTTCTAGTTAGATAATAAACTGTTGTAGATTGCTGTTTGTATTTTCTGCTTTCTCAAGAGGGGTGCCCAGAAGAGGAGTAGATCACATACTCAGGGGAGGTCAGGTGAAATCTTAATTGGTTAGATAAGGTTAGAGCCTGTGATTGGGCAGTGGAAGGTAAAGGCAGAGCTGAAAGTTTTAGAGAAGGAGAAGGTAATGGGGGGGGGGGGGGGGAAGGGGGGGGGGGGGGGGGGGGGGGGAAAGAAGGAAATGGAGAAGGAAGTGGAAGACGGAGCAGATCCACGTGGCCTGGAGGAACCAAAAGTACCTAGGGATTTCATAGATGGGCAATAGAATAACGTAGTGGTATATCTGCCCAATCTAGGCGTGCAGCTTGTATTCATATTAACTGAGCTGTGTTTTCCTTACATGGGTATTTTTGAGTTGGA
Organism: Montemys delectorum; assembly: GCA_019843815.1. Classification (NCBI taxonomy): domain Eukaryota; kingdom Metazoa; phylum Chordata; class Mammalia; order Rodentia; family Muridae; genus Montemys; species Montemys delectorum. Next base: position 15,152 of record JADRCD010188882.1, on the reverse strand, counting down.
GATTTACCATTATAAATCTGACTGGTATAAGTCTGTAGTGTTTTCATTTCACCGGGCTAAGGGGAGCTGGGTAAGCAGTACCTGGCAGCTGGGTTCTGCAGGCCAGCCTCAGGGGGTGGATGGCCTGAGAAATGTGAGGCAGCTCCAGGCCTTTCAGGTCAAACTGGTTTGGTTAGCTTATCAGCCTAGCCTCGGGAACCAGATCAAGACAGCTGCATAAAGTTAGCCAGCAGGTGGGGGTGGGGGAAGGTGTGTGAAACCACTGACGTGGGCATATAGCTGGATTTAACGTGGGTTCTTTTTAAAACTACACACTGCAATAAAAATCAACTCTACGATTGATTTAGGGCTATTCATTTTATGTGATGTGGTAGACTATGAGAATGACCTATGCTATACTTATCCCCACTAAACATATAGATGAGTTATCTTATTCGGATCAACATGTAGATCATGTGCAAATTGAATATCAATATATTGAATAAGCTAAATTAAAAATGTTTCTCTTTCAGAGGAAACCCCATATCTACAACCTAGTGTCATTCAAAGGTTCAAAGGCCAGTTTCAAACAGTCAGCAGATCCCTGGCTGCAGAGGGGATGAGGGTAGACCTGAGACAAAGACTGAAGTACGCGTGTTAGGGAGGTGCAGGGAAAGCCGATAGGCAGGCAAGTGATCACAGACTGAGTCCCTTTGCTCTAGACAGTACAAACACAATTTCCCCACTTTGTAACTGTATTGACCTGAGTATCTGGATTTACTGCATGGTCAATGTTGTAATCCCGCAAAGACAGATGTATAAGCCAAGAGACTAGAACAGAAGATCCAGAAGCAGGCCATCTAAGTCTTGACAAAAAAATGTCAACAATACGTGAGAGAAAAGACGACATCTTTATCAAATGATGCTTGAAAAGTTGGGATATCTACACGTTGAAGAAGAAACCTATACACTTAGCTCTCTGTTAAAAAAAAAATCACACTAAATGGATTAAAGACCTCAATGCACACACAGAAACAGGCCACGGTGAATAGTCAAGTGTTTGTTGTGCAAACATGGGGACCTGAGTTCAGATCCTCAGAGCCTTTTTAAAACTGGGGATGATGGTATGTTTTGGCTCCTTGTATATTTGGGGTACAAGTTCACAACAAGTATTTTGTAAACACCCACCCCCACCTCGACTTTTTCCTTGGCTTTTCATTCTCTTAACAGATTTCTTTTTCCAACAGCAGAAATTTTAAAAATCTTTTACACACTATGATAAAGTGTTACATACAAAGTCTCCATGCCAAGATTTTCTTCCATGTTTTCTTCCTGCGATTAATTGCCTTCTACCAGCCAGACGATCCGCCGCTGTTATTGACGGGTTTTTCACAGAACAAGATCTCTTACATCTGGGACTTTCCATAACAAGTTCCCTCAGTCAGACAGCAGTCTAAACAGACCTTGCTCTTCACGTTGTCGCAGCCACAGCTTGCCCTTGGAAGGAATATTTCCTGTTAGCTTTGCAGCTGATTTGACCAGGATTGTCTGTTTCCTCTGGCTTTATTTTTGCTTTCTCATTGCAAACTCCCTCTGCCTCATGGGACCACAAACTCTAGGAGTGCAATGGATCTTCTAGAAGTGTCAAGAATGCTGAAGACTCAAAAATCCCAAGGCCATATTTGTTTCTTCCTCTCCTTGAGTTTCTTTCTCAGTGCATCTTAAGGTCACACAAGGAGTGAAAAGCAAAGACCTGAAACAACTTTACTGCTCCAAGTGGCCCTCCCCGTAACCATGGAGACGAGACCAAGGACCAGAGCTGGGTCTCAGGGGGGCCCAGGGGGGCGTGCAGCCTGCAGGAACGGCAGAGACCTTCCCAGCGCTCCCGTGGTGACAGCGCGACAGTCCGGAGCCAAGTCGCCCGCCACCCCGCGGCCACCAGCGGCGCCTCTGCCTCCTCCGGGCTCAGCCCCGCCCTGCGCCCCGGAACCCTGCTGAGGGCCCCGGGCGTACCGCAGAGCTGACCGCAGGACCCCCGGAGGCGGGCGGCGAGGCATGGCGACGCGGGCCCGCGGCTTCTCGCTGCTCCGAGGCCGTCTGGGCCGAGGGCCTGCGCGGGCCCCGGGCGTAGCGGAGCGCGCGTGGCGGGGCTTCGGGAGCAGCGGCCGGAGGTAGGCGCTGCGGGCAGGGGCGGCGCGCGCGGGGCGGCGGGGGGCCTGCCGAGGCCCGGGGTGGCCGCGTGGCCAGGCGCTCAGGCCACGGGCCGTGGGCGTGGGTACCTCGCTCCGACCCCAGCTTCGTTCCGGCTGTTCTTATGCGAGCAGGGGCAGGCGCTGCGGAGACAGTCCGCCAGCGTTTCGGTTTCTTTATTCCTTTGTCACCGGCTTGCTGAAGTCTTTCCCACCTCGGAATGTCTTCTGGTTTCGTTACACTGCGGTCCATGCTGGCCTCTCTGCTCGTAGGGCGCTTACCAGTCTTCGGGTTTGGTTGCTGGCTGGGACAATGAAAAGACACCGTGGTGACCAGGAACAGCCACTCTGCCTCATCTTCCCTTGTCTGTTGGAGAATCCAACCTATGGAACAACAGCAATTCATAGTGTCTTGCCCAGGGCCTTCGAGTTCAAAACAAGTCGTTTGTAAACTTTCATGGCTTCCAGTAACGTACTTTCGCTGCTTTCTTAGGTGGCTGGAGACTTGCTTGCTTGGCTGTTTATATTCACTTTGGGAACTCAGGAAAAGTAACCAGTGATGCTGTGCCCATAGATGCTGTTTAAATCAACTCCCCATCAGATATATTTGGATCTTAGTCCCGAGTCACTGACGTGTAAAGTACTTTCTGTAGTTTTTTTTGTTGTTGTTTGTTTTGTTTCTTTTTTTTTTGTTTTTTGGGTTTTTTTTTTTTTTTGGTTTGGGTTTTTCGAGACAGGGTTTCTCTGTATATCCCTGTTTCTGTAGTTTTAACTTTGGAGATTGTTTATAGTGACTAGGTCTATAGAAAAGGATATATGGTAAATGATAGTGCTTCAGAATTCTATTGCTGTATACTGTTGGGCTGTAGTAGCGTTGGGATTGGTGGTTTCGCTCGACATTGCCAGAATGTTCTGCTCCCTTGGAAGAACAGATTTGGAAGGGTTCTGCTTGCAATCCAGAATTGAAGGGATTATCTACTAACAGTATTCTATTTATTATTATTATTATTATTATTATTATTATTATTATCATTATCATCATCATCATCACCATCATCATCATCATCATCATCATCATCATCCTTGGAATTTCAAGTTTTTAGTGCTTCCCTCTAGAGTAATGGTAATCTTTTTGTTAGTGTGTAAGTTAATATCCCTTCATCAGTTCAATGTCTCCATCCCCCATTTGCACCATGCCCAATGCCTAGTGAAAAAACACTTACGACTCCAATATTTAGTTGTAGCAGCATGCTCCACACCCACAAACACATAGATATCCATCCACTCAAGGAGATTTCCCATCTTGTAATTTGTATTTTGGTCCGGTGGCAGGTCTTGGGTTTGAACTCTGATGCCTTAGGATTAAAGGTACAGTCAGTTTTGGAAGACTGGTTTTTTTCAAACTGTGATGATAAAAGACATTCCTTTGTGCCGGCCTGCTTTACATTCTGTTTGATGCAGATTACAATTACGTAAGAAAAGAACTGCCACGTGTAGCGGTTTTGTTTTTAAGACGGCACTAACCAAGTCCGGGTACAGTGGTTATTTATTTTTACATGTCTTTTGGCCCTGACTGCCCGCCATACCTGCAGGCCAGGCTGGCTGTAAAGATGAGAAACACCGGCCGACTGGTGCATCTCGGGTGGGGAGGACATTTGGACAGTGTGTTGATGTTTATTGGTGTCTCTTTTCTCTTCTAGGACCAGCAGAGAGAAGAGACTCCATCTTCCAGAGGTTACCACTGTCTACCTCCCCACTCAGTCATCCTTTTAAGTGACACCTCATTTGTCTGGTCCCTCAGTGACACTTAACATCACTCCTGTTGCTGTGACATTGAATCATACCATAATTTTTTTTTTTTTTACTGGAAATTATCCTTGATTACATAACCCCCCCCCCCCCCAATGACATTGACTATTTTAAAGTAATCACTTTGTCACACTTCAGAGCCCTTACATTCGTAAATGAAAAGGGTCGCTGATGTTTTTATGTTTCTTGTCTAGGCACCACCTATAGAAGGGACGCACTAAGTATTCTTTACATAGAAGGTTAATTTAGTAAGTTGAATTTCAAGAAATAACATTTGATGCAGTTTGGAAGATCTAAGATCTTCTAATATTATTTACCATTCATTTTTCAATAACTTTCCCCTTTAGAATTCTTTGTTAGGTGTCCTATTTATGTGTGAAAATTACAGCTTAATAATTGAGGGAAATTAATATGTATATGCCTTCCTGTTTTTTGAAGCTTCTTTTGTTGTGAAAAGAACTACTTACATGGTCAAAATGTTAAAAGAATATTCTTGGTGCTTAAATTTTTCCCTCTCTGTGGTACTACGTGAGGACTTTACTAGTCAAAATGGCTTTGGTTTGAAACACTGCTTAAGTTTGGAGCAAGTGCTTTTCACTGGGAGGAACTTAGCTGCTGCCTCTCCTTATGGGGCAGGAATGCCACACACTTTGTGTTAGCATTCTGTCTAAATTCCACCCCACAGTTACCTGGCAACAAGCAGGTAGGCGTGACCCACTATAAAAGGGGCTGCTTGCCCCCTCCTCCCTCTCTTACTCTTGCTTCTCTCTTGCTTCTCTCTTGCCCTCTTGGGCTCTTCCCTTCCCCTTCCCTTCCTTCTCTCTCCACGGGCTCATGGCCATGGCCGGCCTCTACTCTCTCTCTACCTTTCTCTGCTTCTACTACATCTTAACTCCCCCCCTCCCATGCCCTAAATAAACTCTATTCTATGCTATACCATCATGTGGCTGGTCCCTTAGCGGGAAGGGATGCCGTGGCATGGGCCCTCTGAGACATCCCTTTCCCCCATACCTCACCACACCCCCATAGAACATATCTTTATACGTCTTTATCTTTTTATAAAAACATCACTTTGCACATTAGCTAATACTGAGCTCAAGGCAGATTCACAGGTAACCCACAACAGTGGTAGTTCTGCCCAGATTGTTTACATCGTTCTGTAGCTCAATGGGACCCCACGTATGTGTCCCATGCTTACGTAGCCGTGGATCTAGTACATTTCTCTTTTTGCTCTCCCTCCAGATGCCTTTTAGCCACTGTGACATTTGGGACACCAGCCTACAGCTTTTCATACTGTTTTACTTTTATGTTTCACTGCCAATAGCTTTATAATATTTGCTGCTGACCTGGCATTTTAAAAAACCTCTAATTTGGTGTCAGCAAAAGATTCTAGTTTATGATATTTAAATGTTAGGATGGGTGGTCTGATAATTTTTAAAGGATGGGTTTTAGTAGTAACACTGCTAACGTCTTCAGAGTCTCCCTTCTAGGACTTCCTCAGGATTGCCTTTGCTGCAGAGACCTTTAATCCCCTCTGAAGCTTGAAGGACCTAGATTCCATTTATGTTACAAAAGCTGCTTTAAAAGAAAAAAGATTTGTTTATTTATTTGATGTACACCATAGCTGTCTTCAGCCATAGCAGAAGAAGGCATCAGATTCCATTACAGATGGTTGTGAGCCACCATGTGGTTGCTGGGATTTGAACTCAGAACCTCTGGAAGAACAGTCAATGCTCTTAACCAGTGAGCCATCTCTCCAGTCCCCAAAAGCTGATTTTTATATAAATTGATTTCAGTGATGGGAGAACTAGTCATAAAGGCAGTTTCTCAAAATTGTACTGTTATGTTGGCAAGGGCGATCATGTGATCTGTTTCCTGTTGGACTTAGTTATCTAATTTTGTTTTGTAAACAGCTGTTTTTTACATTTGGAAACTAAATGTTTCACCACTTGGTGTTTCCTATTTAAATTTTATCCTCTCAAGTGTGTGTGTCTCAGGTGTCCAGAGTTGGTGTAACATCCAATGTAACATCTTCAAAATGAAAATTTCAGAGTAACAATATTAGATCATGATCCTACTCCTTTAAAACACTGGTCAGATCCACAGCCTGGAGAAACCAGGCCACACTTCCTGCAACCAGGCCACGCCTCCTGCAGCCAGGCCACGCCTCCTGCAGCCTTGTGGGACACTTAGGAAGCCTTGCTGCTCTGTGATTTCTTAGTTCTCAATTTGTGGTCTTGTCCAGTGCCTTGTTTCACCATACGCCTTGTCAAGAAAGCTCCCCACGTGTTGTGGGACTTCCACCACCCCTGACAGGATGTGAATTGATTATTTTTACCTTCTCTTCCAGGAGTTCTCTGAAGGCTTCTTGTCAGGCTCCTCGTCATCCTGCCCAGAGGGTTGCTATCTCTCTCCTTTATTTCTGTTAATGAAGCTCCTTTCCGGGTTCCATTTGTGTTGTCTCTGATACACTAGTACATTAATATGTGTATGTGCGTGTGTGCATATGTATTCATATATCTGTCTGTATATTTCCTAAAGTAATATTTGTTTGTATGTGGCCATAGGGGTTGGCTTGAACCCAAGGCCGTGGAAGTGCTGAGCAAGTGCAATAACCAGAGAGACACACCCTCTGCATACAAAATGTACTTACTTCTCTGAGACAGGACTCACAATATAATCCTGGTCACTACCTGTATCGGCTAGCCTCAAACTCACAGAGATCCGACTTTCTCTGCCTCTGGAGTATTCAGATTCAAGGCATGTATCACTACGCCGAGCCAAAATATACTTTCTTAAACTCTAAGTATAACCAGGTTCATTAGCATTTTCTCAGATTCCCATAATGTAGTGTGTCTTAATGTAGGATCCCACAGATAGAATTGAGGGGATCCCTGAACCTGGAAGGGAGGTCACTAACATCTGATTGATTTGGCATTTTTTCTCTTGTAAATACTGGCAACAGATCACCTTAATATTATCGTCAGTCAGCACTCGTGAGGTCACTAATACACAGATCTATTCGAACATCACAGTTGATTAAGATATAACAAGACATCATCCATTTTCATCACTTTGATAAGATGGTACTTACTCTAAGACTTAACCCCACCCTAGGTTACCTTGATAAGATTGGTTTCCCTTGGAACTCTGTGTAGTCATTTCTGAAACCATTCTTCTGAGAATGTGTCCAGGCACTTCTGCAGGTGAACCAGGGTTTCTCATACCAAATTCTTTTCTGGAGAAGAATAAATGATCTTGTGGTCTCTGTTTGGTATATAAAATATTTTTTGATAATTACTGATACTTTGGTTTTATTTTGAGGGTTCTAAATTGGCAAGCTATAAAATTGACATTGGGATGAATCATACATGACAGACCATGCTTTGCTTTATTGCTTTATTTATTTACAAATATATAATTTTTCATCAAAATGCTTCAAGGTTTGAGTGAAGTACTTAAGGTGGGAAATGAAATACCCATAACCTGGTCCTAAGCTTAACTTTCATTAGTGTTCATTTACTTTAAATATATGCCACAAAAGGCTTGGGATTATTGTTATTACCATTATTATATTTATTCTATATCTGACGTTGGTTCTTTTGGATGTTTTTAAGACAAACTTCAAAACTCTCAAGATACACAGTCATGAAGCTGAACTCATGGAGACCTTAGGATGGTTGATGATGATATGAGATCTTTTCATCTTTATAGATCCCGAAGCAGTTCACTGTTGCTCTAATTAAAGTTATAATTAAACAGGAGTTTGAAGGACTCGTCAAGTGTCCAAGTTAAATGCTGCATTGGTTTTGCCTAGGTTCTGGTACTTATGGAGGGATATGCTGACATACAAACAGCTGTCTTCCTTGTTTATTGGTCTACTCGGGTTTATTATACAACATATACTGTATTTGATCACAGTAACCATAGTTTAAGAAATCTGCATGTTTATAAGTAAGACAAATAAGCTCTTTGAAACGTGGCTAAATATGGATGGTTCTCTTCCCATATTGCTCCAGGTTCTATGAATGTGTCTCCATTATTTACGAGAGCTAGAAAGTAGAACCATTTTTTGTTAACTAGCCAGGCAACTCTTAGTCTTACTGTGTAAGGTCAGCAGAGATTTCTGGCTATATACACAAGGTAATTCTGGTTCTTTGGAAGCAATTAAGTTCTTTACCTGTGGACCAGGCTTACACCCAAGCGTCCTGGTTTCCATTGGGTAACTTTTACCGCATAGGGCTGCTTACACACCCCTTGCCTTCTGCAGTGATTTATTGCGTACTAATAAAGTCGCATTCAGCAGCCAGCTCAGCAACAGAGAAGAGAGGCCTTGGGGAGAGTGCCTTCCTGCCTTCCTTGGGAGCTGATCGAGATATTTCCTTAATGTCAGGAAATAGTATCCAAGCAAGCTACCACAGGTGTGCTGTGAGGGCCATAACTAAGGGGTCAAGTTAGGTGTACTTTCAATGTGAACCAGAGGCCACGAAAAATTTCTGAGAAATGAAAAGGATTTTAAATTTATGAAAAATCATTCCCTTAGAATATTTGTTGTCTTAGAAACATATTATAGAACCTATGAAATAGTATCTTCAGAATATTTTCAATATTTTAAGAAAGTTTGTATACTTATATAGTAAAGCAAATTTTTTATATAAATATTTGGAATTTTAACTTTTAGTAAGACTGAATAATTACTCTGTATTTATAACAAATTTGAATCACTTATAATTATGTCTTTTTTAATACTGATACTTAGATTTTTCTGGGAAAAGTTAAGTATATACTTAATTTAAAACATTTCTTGGAATGTTTTACAAGTTTTAATTTACATGTTTTCTTTTGCCAAATAGAAATAATTTTAGTTTAAAATTTACTTCATCTACAGATATTAAAGTACTGCTAAGCTTAGGACAAACCTCTAAATCAAACAGTTTCAATCTTTATTTCATATTGAAATATAAAGATACTTTTGTTTACATAAATTCACAGGTGACATCTGTGTCCTTTTGGAGTGTCTTTGCACCACAATCTGTGAGATAAAGTTATCGTGAGAGAGGAGCTGGGAGGAGTGGAGGGAGGAGAACCTTTATTCAGGTTATATTGTATGGGAAGAGAATATATGTTTAATAAGGGGGGGAAGAAAAGAAAAAAGATGAAGTCATCCATCACAAAATTGTTTGATTTTAGAATAGCTCTGTCATAATTAGGTGTAGTCAGGTTGTCTTTTCAGCTGTACTTTTATGTTTCAAGGTATAATGTACATGAAAATATTAAGCTCACTCATTCAATATTTTTACGTAAGTTGGAGCATTTACACTGGGGATTTAGTAGTCCGCATTTCTCCATAGTTTTACTTTGTATGACTCCAGTTACCTGAAAACACTCAATGAAAAATCCCAGAGGTAAGCATGCTCTAAACAGCGTGCCATTCTACAATGTGATGTAATCTTGCACCATCTATATATAGATGGAAAGCATCCTTTGTTCAGAACGCTCACGCTGTCTGTGTGACCCACACAGTGTTGTTTAGAAGCAGCCTCAGTTAGAAGCTGTGCTATGGGAGGGTTTGTTTTCACCTTCACAGCTTTGAGACTGTCCTTTCACAATCCCATGGAGGGTGGGCCGCTGCATGGGTGTTCACATTTACTAAGGTTGCTGCAAGCAGAGCAAGCAGTAGGAATCTATCCTTAACCCTCCCAGAAGCTAGGAGTCTGATATTAAGTTATGGTGGCACCATGCTTCCTCCACAGTGCTTGGTTTCTTTAGGCTGCGTTGGCATGACTCCCTTGGTCATCACTCAGCTCTCTCCCGTCAGTGTTTCATACGCTCCTCTGTGTGTCCATTGAAAGGACAGTAGGCACAGCGGAGTAAGGCTCTTCTCTGCCCTCTTCCTCCCATGCAGCCACCTTCACAGGTGCTTGAATTGAGGAGTTAACATATTTTTTTGGAAGGAACAGATTAATGCACCATATAATTTCAAAATTCTATGCACATTGAATTATCATGTGATTAGTTTTATTCTTTGGTTTATGAAGGCTAAATTTCTCTTTATAAAAAGCTTTTCTTTCATTGATTGCAATTTGCCTAAAAACCTGCAAAGCTGAAGGTGCCTTCTCTTTTTGACTCACCTTTGATTAAATTCACTAACAATTTCTCTAGGATTTCAAATAAAATGTAACAGTTTGTAGGTATGATAAACTGATTTACAAAATATCTTTCCTTACCATCTCTGAAATCTAATTGTAGGCATCAGTGATTATTCTATGATAAAATATTTTGTATTAGATATAAATTTTATCACTAGTTTTAAATTTTAATTATAGCCACTATGTTAATATGTATAGTATTAATTTTGTTTTGGATTTATATTTCAATTGCTGTATTATTATAATTTATTTGCACATTGTTATTAATATCTGTATATTCAATGAATTTTGAGTACATTTAGTCATGATAAGTTTCTTCAAATTGAAAGTAGATCTCTTATTTATACAAGGGGATTAATCTTGTTTTGGGAGGGATGGAGACCCAGATCAGTGGTTCTTAACTGTAGCTTTGAGGAGCCAAGTGTAGATTTTTAACAAAATACCAAGGTTTTAAAATCTGACAACTCTTAGCCAGTCTGTTTGAATAACTGTTTTGTCATGTATGAAAGGAAAAGTGCAAAGTCCAGAGGCAAAGATAATTGGATTTCATTTTAAAATTTAGAATTTTTTTCAAAAACAACTATAAAATGAGTGAGGATATGGTCTACATCCTGGTATATACCTACGTATACCTTCTACTTAGATTCACTGATAGAAGACTAGTGTTTTGAATGAACAAAGGGCACTAGCACCAACAAGATGACAGAGTAGGTCTTTTCAGTTCTCCCTTCTCAGAATCAAGTTGAACAACCTTCCATCATGGAAATACCTTTGTACATATGGATGCATCCAGTGAAAAGGTGAGGCACCATAACGTATTATCAGAACAAGAAAGGGGTCAGAGTAGGGTAAGAAGGACAATCTCATGTTATGTGCACAGTTACATCCACCAGACTCCAGTGGAACAGTCTAGAGGACACATGCTCATGACCAAAGGAGGCATGAAGGCAGCTCTCAGCCTTGCTGCTGACCCCAGCACCTTGCATGGCTTATAATAAAATAAAAGCTGGTATGAAACAAATGCTGATAGTCACATTTAGGCCAACTCCAGTTGACTCAATCTCCAGGCTTGCCCTGGGCTAGTGGTTGGCTCACATTGCTCTATGTTCTAGGTCTCCATTAGGTTCCAGACTGGCCTCAGCATCAGGCTGTGCCCCATTCCTCTAGGCTTCTTCAGGTCTACCCCAGTGCTGGGATGACACTTGCAGCCACAAACTCCAAATCAGCATCAAAAGACTCAGCTCTAGAACCACTCCAGTGTCAGGCCAGCATCTGTAGACATCAACGGAGGTTTATTCCAGTCTCAGGCCTCAGAGAAGTATTCATGTTCTTTAACCACAGATGGGTCCCTGCAGATAGCAGACCTAGAAATCAGGCTTCCCACAGTGAACACCAACATCAGCCAAGCCCCATGGACTCAATCCCATTCCAATGCCAGGCTGTGTACCCATGGAATTAGATAAAGCTCATCCTAGTATCAGATTTACCCAGATGGAGTTTGGTTTCAGGTCATCTTGTGTGGATTCAGGCTTCAGATTTGCCCCCATAGATACATGCTCCAGACCTGCCTCCTAGTACCTAATGGCTTCACTCATGATCACTATCAAAAATTTAAGAATATCAACCCTTATTGAATTCTTCCAAAAAAAAAATAAATAAATAAAAGAGGAAGAAACAGTTTAAAAGTACATTAGGAGAGATCATTACCTTGATAGCAAAGCCAGTTGATAATCATCTAATTAGACGTTGGAGCCATGCTGGACCATACACCCAAGCTTAAGGTCTGTCTTGGTAGATCTAGGCAACAGAGTGACTCCTGTGTAGTTAATGTGTTGCATGAAATATTAAAAAAAAAACAAAACAAAAAAACAAAAAAAAAAAAACAACCCACACTAATGCCAGCTAAGCACTGGCCACCACAGTCTGTCTCCACCCCAGAGGACAGGCCAAGACCACAGTCTTTCTTTTTAGCCAAGGCCCTGTCTCATCCACTCAGGCTTTGCCTTTCTGGAGCTCCAAAATCGCTCTCTCCCCCTGCTTGCTAAATTTCCATGGCTGCCTGTTGGCTTGCCTGACCCATGCTTCCAAATGCCCACAGCTGGCTGGGGTACACTCTTGTACACTGTCCTCTGCTGCCGTACTTTTCTCTGGAATTCAGTTGAGTCGCCAGATGAAGGAAAACACCACACAATCTTAGTTTAGAATCAACAGGTAACACAATCACTGGGCACTGAACCTAGCATTCTAATTTGTGGCAGATCCTCCACTGACAGCCTCTGACTTCCTACATTCTCTGTCTCTACTCTCCGTAGTCCAAAAGAGCCATTACTTTCTCCTGCCTTACCTCTTCCTCTTTCTGACTCAGAAGTCCCGCCTACTCGCCCAGTGATTGGTCCCTTGTGATCTTTATTCACTAGAAAAAAGTTCTGCCACATTAATGAATACTTGGTCCAAGCTCTTGCTCACCTAAGAACTCAACAAGGCCCACTTAGAATCTCTTCGTGAGTTGGCTAGTGGAAGAATTCTCTGCTGAAGCTAGTCTATAAAACTGAAATAGCTGCCTACAGAATTAAATGCATCATTATCAATACACCACAGATAACCATAGAAATGTGCCATCAGCTAAGTAACAGAATAATAGCCCCTCTTTATTTCATCTCAGCATTCAAAATAGCCTAAGCTCAGCAAGGTACAGACAGCACATGTAAAAACAACACACCTAAGTGGAATTGGAAACATGATAATCAAAATCGGAAAGTTAGCAAAAAAAAAAAAAAAAAAAAAAAAAAAAAAAAAAAAAAAAAAAAAAAAGAACAGCAACAACAAACAAACATACAAACATTCAGTAAGCTCAAAGACAATCTCTGAATTTACTCCATTAGAGTCACAAAAGAGAAAATGAGAAAAGTTTTTCAACCTTATGGGACTTACAGGACACCCCAAGTGAACCAACCAAAGTGCAAATTATGGAAATCTCAGAACAGAAAATGAAAGGAACAAAAATCTTAAATAAATGAGAGAAAACTCCCTAAATGTGGAAAGAAGTCCAGAAAGGCTAAAGACCCATACTTGCCCCGGACAAATTTTCACAAGTAAAAGAAGAATTTGAAAGTAAGAAAACAAGTGATTCCATTCAAAGGAACTCTCCATGAAGCTATCAGCAAACATGAATAAGAGAGGAAGAAAGGACTGAGGGATCCATGTATAACCAGCAAGCAACATGACAGTAGCAAATCCTTACTTATTAATGGTCATTCCAAATTAACTAAGCATTTAATTAAAGGCATGGAGTACATGTGTGGATAAATTAAAATAAGCTCTAACTTCCTTCTGTCTTTAAGAGACTCATCATACTTATAAGGATAACATACTGGCTGAAAGTGATATCGGAAAAAACATCCCATGCCGTAGTAACTAGGCTGTATGTAGATAAAAAAATGGACTTTTAGTTAAAAACAAACAAATAAACAAACAAACAAACTTAGAGACAAAGAAGCTAATTGCATAATAATTGTATTAATTTTTCAAGAAGATAAAATGTAAGTTCTCAACACTGAAACAGAAATAAAGACCAGTCCAATAATAGTAAGGGACTGTCATGCTTTGGATAACACCTTAAATTAAATTAACCTAACAGTATATAGAACATTGCATCCATCAGAGGCAGAATATTTCTCAAATGCACAGGCTAGATCCTAAATATCTAAAAAATAATCTGCATACAATTTTATTGTTTTGTTGTTATTAGTTTGTTGAAATGAGGTATCAATAAATTAGTTGAGGTTAAGTATCAATAATTGGGTGAAATTGAAATAAAATTTAAAGTTATAATTAAAATAAATATACTTACTGGAAGTATGCTAAGAGACTCCCATGAATTGTTACATTGTAACAGGTCAGATAATCAGGAAGAAACTAGAAACTTTCTAGAAACTAAAACTTTTTTATGAAGAAATGCAAAATGTAAACAGCATTGATGAATACAGAATTTGAATAAATATAGATTTCTTCAAAATCAACAATTTGAGGGATTGATGGAATCACTGATGACTATCTTTTAGGCATCTATCCTGCACTGTTAAATCCTTCCAAAGAGTAGAAGAGGATGAAATAGTTTCAAGTTCATTTCAAACTCATATGAGACCAGCATTACTCTGATACCACAGCCAGATAAGAAAACCATGAGAAAACAAATCAGGGTCCTTGATGAACACAGATGCAAAAATACTCGGTGAAACAGCAACAAACAATGTAACCACACATTGAAAGGACTGTGTCGATAGCAGGCTGAATTTATCCCTGAGATGCAATGTGATTCAGGGCATAAGCAAATAAATACATGTGACACTCCACATGAATAGAATGGAGGCCAGAAATTATGATTGCCACATTAGAAGCAGATAAATCCTTTAAAAATTGAGTGTTCATTTATGATATGAACTCAGCAAATTAGATATAGAAAGGTTGTAACTTAACACATTGACCTTATTTTAATAACCCACAGGTTAAGCCTAAGAATCTAAAAGCTATCCTTTTAAAATCAGAAATAAGGATAGGACATCTACTCTGGTCATTTCTTTTTAATATGGTATTGGAAATCTAAGCCAAAGCAAGGTCAAATAAAGGGGAAAAAGTTCAAATTAGAAAGGAAGAACAAGTCTCATAAATGTGTGTGTGTGTGTGTGTGTATGTGTGTGTGAGAGAGAGAGAGAGAGAGAGAGAGAGAGAGAGAGAGACAGACAGAGACAGAGACAGAGACAGAGACAGAGACAGAGACAGAGACAGAGAGGAGAGAGAAGAAGGGAGAGATACATACATAATGACGGACACCAAAAGGCAGAGACAGAGATAGACAGGTATATGGACTTCTGTGTAAAAGTTTTGAAAACCTGGTATGTGAATTGAGAAAGTACTGCAGACAGTCAGCGTCCAGAAATCAGTATCATTTCTATATACTGATAATGATTGATTTTCCTAAAATAGGAAAGTACCTTCATTTATAAAAGCATGAGATTTAACTCAAGTA